>VXAY01003855.1:1118594-1202432 GCA_013399855.1 Oxyruncus cristatus | reverse complement strand
CCCCTCCCCTTCCCCCGGTTCTGCGGGGCACAGAGGTTCCCCGCTATTGTGCTGCTCGCACTTGGCACCGCGGGTGCGAGCGTGCGGGAGCGCTTAACCGGGGGTTCGCGGGATGGAGGTTGGCTATTAATTGCTGTCTGCGCCGAAGAGGAGAGCGCTTCCTCTGGCAGGGAACCGGCGCATTATTTATTAATGGGGGCTGGAGAGTGGAAAGGGGAGAACTAGTCGTTGTCCCCGCGTCCCCGTGCTGTGTCCCCCTTCCCCGTTTGCTGCATCATTCAAATGAGTAATTCCTAGCTGGCCTTACGTTGCGGGGCTCTTATCCCCCCTCCGCCGGGGCTCTGCCAGCCGCCGTGGACTGCCATCCTCCTTCTTTGCCCCGGGGGGCGCCCCCTTCCGCGGGGAGCCTTGCTGGGGAGCGACGCGGGGGCATCCGCTGTTCCGGGTCCTGCCCCGCCGTCCCCCGCAGCCCCTATGGAGCGCTGGCTCCATTACTAGTTGTCGCCAGTTGTTCGGGCAGTTTGTCCCACGCCCCTCCCCGGCAGGACGAGAGCAGCAGGGTGGATGTTTGCCTCCCCCCGCGGTGAAGCCCGACTGCTGCGGGGTTTCCGTGGAACCGAGAGGTCCCGCACCGCGCAGCCCCGCCGACCGGACCGCGTCCCGCGTAGCTTGCCCGGACCCCAATCAAGACTTCCATGCCCAGAGGCGCTGGGAGAGCGATTCAAGCCGGCAGGGGACGGGAGGGAGGCGGTGCTGAGGAGCCTGCGCTCCCGGGCCGCTCGGGCAAGCGGAGCGCCCCCGCTGCCGGGAGGGGGAGACCGGGCGGGGCAGGACCCGCTCCCCCCTCCTGGGGCCAGCAGCGGCCCTGGCGGACAGGTTGTGGGCGTTTAGCGGCGGAGAGCTCCGGTGAGCGCCCGGGCAGCCCCCGGGGCCGAGGTTAAAGCGCCCCCCGGGAAAGGCAGGCCTCCCTCCGCCGTGCCGGTGCCAATCGCCTCCCGGGCAGCGGGAGCGGTGCCGCCGCGCTCCCGCCGAGGGGGTGCCGAAGGGGGGTGGAACGGGCCGCCGCTGCCTCCCCCCCCAGTCTCCGATTCCCCGTCCGCCGGACAAGCGAGGCGTTTAGAGACGTCCGTTATGTAATTACGGCTTGCGGGGGGGGTTTTTGTGGTTTTTTTTTTTTCTGTTTGTTGTTTGTNGTCTTTTTTGTTTGTTTGTTTGTTTGTTTGTTTGTTTTTTCGGGTTTGGGGGTTTTTTTTTTTTTTTTTTTTTGTTCCCCCCCCCCCGCCTTTGTTGCTGTTACTAAACCCGGCTCAGGATGCCGGTAAGGAAACGGCAAGAAAAGTGCTTGTTTCTGAAGGACGCTGATGGTTTTATTTAATCTCGGAGAAGGGAAAAAAAAATATTAATATTTAAGCAGTTTGGTTTCACACATGGTCGATTTTTGGATAATCCCATCTCATTCATGTTGTTTTCTACACCTGTCAGAGGTGCCTAAATACACTGTTAAAGAGAGAAAGTTTTTTAAAAAAGGAATAATAACACAAGCAAAAATGGTGAGAAATGTAGTGGACTGCATATGAAGTTGATTATACATATATAAAAGTAGTTGTTTAACTTATAGACTACCTACAAGTGAAAGGTAGGTGTGCTTGTAGGCATGGTGTATGCTCAGCTGGTTGTATTGGATTGTATTTCAATGTTAATGCACCTTTAAAAAGGCGACAACACTGATTTCTACTCCTGTGTGTGTCCGGTGTGTAAGTTTAAGGTATTTCCCCTCTTGTAAAAGACTGCAAGTTTGAGCAGTGTTCACTAATCCAAGGAATCCAAAAGTCTAAAGGCTGCATGTTCAAAGATAAATAGGATATATATTTGAAGATAAAATTGCTGCTGATAGTGATGATTACAGGAAAATTAGGAATACTTAATGGTAACAACACAGTTCCTTGCTTTCTTCTGTAATCGCTTACTTTTCCATCTGATACTGTGTATTTCAGATGACTATTTAAATTAGGTAACTAAATTAGGTATTTAAATTAGGTAACTATTTAAATTAGTATAAAATATTTAAAACATATGGGAGCAAAATATGCTGTTTGTTAGAGAGCTTATCAAGTAGTTTAAAGGGTGCAGGAGTGTTCCATTATATGTATATATATTCTCCTGAATTAAAGTTTTTCTTTTTTCTTCTTCACCAGAACTGTACATGTTAAATATTAATTCAAGGCTCATTCTGGTCTATCTCTTGTGGGATTAACACTCAGAAGCATATCAATGTAATCTGTTTGTGTTAAGCTTTGCAATGCTGTTCTTTCTGTAAAGGTGGTGCATTTCAGTGCAGTTCTGGCTAGTGATGTTGCCACTTGGAAATACAAAAAGAACTGCATGAATAATTCATAAAATAGTGTAATAAGTAAAGATAATCCTGCACTAAGGAACAGCAGTAAGTAGCCTCCATGAAAATTTTTCATTTTAATTTTCACCTTGATCTCACACCATCCAGTAACTCAAATTTTCACCAAATTGAAATAGACAGATGCAATGCCCTCAGAATGGCATTGCCATTTTAAGCAGATGGGAGCTCAAGGCACTTTAATATGAGATAGTTTATTCAGCCCTTCATCTCTAACCAAACTTAATTTTTACTGCTTCTGTTGTATTATCTCTCAAGATTTAAGAAAGCTATTTTTGTCAGGGGCACATAATTATTGCTTGTTCTCCTCTTATGCCAAATTTTGCACTTGTGCACAAAGCTCATCCAAAGAAACCTGAAAAGGGGATCTCCATGGTAACGAGAGAGAGAGAGAGAGAGTAAGGATTTTTCCCTCACGATAGGTCAAGACTAGACGCCCACCCATTCCTTAACTTGTAGCAGCATTCATTGGCACCTTCCTCTTAGTGGTTATTTTGTCTCCTGGGGTGTGCTTTTACTGTTGCCTTATGTTTCCAGAGAGGTGCTCTCGAGAATGATTTTACGCTGGATAATTGCAGCCTCTGTGTTTCTCCCTGCTCTAATCCTCCCTTCTGCTTACATCATATTTAAGTGTTTGAATACCTGTGTGATTTTGAGAAATAACTTTTTTCCCCATCAGGTTTTTGGTTTGAAGACTGGTCTTGTCTCTAACTGGGTGTAATAGCTGACAGAACCTTACTCATTAGTCCACTTCACAGGAAAGTGTGCTCATCTCCTTTTTCTCCGTTATTTGTCTCTTTGGAGTCCCAAATGTTTTGTAGCAGTCAAAGCAGTCTACCTCTTATCACCAGGGAGCAAGGCTGAATTTTATTTTTTGAGTCAGCATGTGATATGTGATGCTAGGGTTACTGTTTGGTGATGTTCAGGGTAAAAAGAGTTTCTTTTGCCCTAACTCTGTCATCACAGAGCAGTAATACAGAGCACCTCTTTCTGGGGTAATCGTTGGGGTTTTTTTTTTTTGGTTTTGGGTTCTTTTTTTCCCCCTTCTCTTCTTTGAAGAACTGTGTACCTAGACTGTGTCTCTGTCAAAGCTGAGATGAAGTGAACACGTTTTATTCCAGACAATCCTGTAGTCAGATACATAAAACTTTCACTGAGGAATATAACATATTCTCTGTTCCCCTTTTCCTTTCTGTATTCACTTTTTGTAGCTATGATCTCATGAGAGGATACCAAATGGCTTTTTAAATGGTTCCCTTAGGCTACTGGTGCACCAGGTCTCTCTGGGCATATCTCCAGTTCTTTTGCCTTTGCCTGTGACATAGCTTGGGATAATTTGAAAACATCTGCTAGAACAACCATCTTAATATAAGACAGCAGCTATCATTTGTCACTGAGCAATATGTCATTTGTGGCTCTCTATTGGAAGACAGATGCTGATGCTGACTTTGGCCTTCTTAACTTTTCTAGCTGGCAGATTGTCTATAGAAACACTTTGCAGTGCTTTGAAATCACAGTATATTTGTACTTTTCTATATCTCTGTGCTTCTTAAAGAGTTGCATGTGTAATTTGAAAATCTGCTCAAGAAACCATAATGATAGCAGCTAGTACTGCATAATCTGGCTTGCTATGTAAACTTGATTTTATACATCTCTTCAGTGTCTTCTACTAGATGAGAACCATTTTTGAATAGTTGCCTGTGAAGCTTATTCTTTAACCTTTGTAAATGAGAAACTTCTGATCTCTTTCTACCTGATGCCCTGTCCTTGAATTGGTAGCATTTCAATGAATGTCATATATTCCAGTTGTTTCCCTCCTTTTGAAAATTTTACTGTCACCTTTAACTAACTTAAGAGGTTCTTCATCTTCTGACATCTCATGCTAAGGAAACTAGGGATTTGAGAAATTAATTTCTGTGTGAAGGAAATGTACACTTCTAGATATCTAGATTCAGATTTGGAACCTCAGTTCCTGTGATTCAGGTGACAAAAGCATGTGACATGAACTCATAACCAAAGGTCTCAGTAGTTACGGATGGTGTCTTATATCTAGATGGTGTTTTTTTAAGCTTTGTGGGTTAATTTTGAATGTAGGTTGCAGTAGCTTGAGTAGCTTACAACATCTTACAGGTTTCAGCATCTTAATATCCTGATGTGATGACTGTGCTGGACCCAGTCAAGGTTTTCTTGAGTTTTTCTTTCTGTTGGGAAAAAGAGACATAAAAAAAAAATTCCAAAAATTGTGCTTGAAAGTCTATGTAATGTTCAGGGTTTAAATCCTCTCTGAAGGAATTTCAAGGCACGTGCTGATAGGATGGTAGCTGAGTTAATTTTCAAATGAAGGGAATGTTTGTTTCAGCCAGCTTCCTGAGTGTGGCTTCAGTTGCTAATTCTGTGCTTGTACACACTTTCTTCCCGTGTGTCTGTTTAGCTTTGCAGATGGAACAGGATGATGTAGATCTGTCTGATTGGATGTCAGTAAGAATAAGAGACAATGATTAGCAGTCTCATGTTGTCGTGGTAACTTCTGTTTTAGCGGTGTGCATCCAATATTGAAAGTCAACACTGAGAATTAGTGTCTCATTACTGTCCTGTGTATGTCTTCTGTCTTGTCATCAGCAAAAAAAAAAAAAAAAAAAGGAGAGAAGAGAAAAAAAAAAACTGAAGAGAAATGAAGATGAAATCCAGGTGTGGTTTGTGGTGGTGGTCTCAACAGTATCTAGTCATGCATAGCTGGACAACAGGCAGTGTTCATTTGCGTTTGTCCAACCAGAAGTATTGAATGCTCCATGGTGTCTCACAGATATCCAAAGTATGCAAGAATCTCTATCTTCTTTCCATCCTGTAGTTGAAAGAATTTTGGAGTCCTTGAAGCACACCATTCACATAGGGTGAGCTTCACTTCATGGTTTATGGAAGAATGCAGCTTCTGGTTTTCTGGTGCTGGAACTGCACTGGTGCAAAGGTTTCAAAAGGATATCAAAGGAGATCCCTTATTCTCTTCGGTCTATGTCTTCTGGCTTTCTATTCACTGGGCATAATGCTCAGGCATGATTTGGTCGTTTAAAGGTGTCCACTTGTTGCATCTGATTTACCTGTGTAATGTTGCGGTGTTGGTTTTTTGTGGTGGGGTTTTTTTGGTTCTTTTTTGTTTGTTTGTTTTTTTGTGACTATCTTTTAAAACATCACTAAATTCCATTATCACATCCCATGTTCAAAGAACATACAATTGGATGAGCTTTGAGCAACCTGATCCAGTGGAAGGTGTCCCTGCCCAAGATGGGCTTTGGATTTACATGATCTTGAAGGTCACTTCCAAACCAAACTGTTCTATCTGATCTACCTAGATGTTTCTTCTAAGAGAACTTTACTTGGCAGAGAAGTGTTTACTGCCATATACAGTTTGTATATATATATACGTTCATATACAGTTTTGTAAATAATACTGATGAATATCCCAATGTACCTTTTTAGGTGCAATGGGATAGCAAAGCAGAATTAAAAGGAGAAAAACCACCACAGCAAGAAATGAAAGAGGTAGAATTAGGAAAATTTATTGTTATTTTGTACAAATAAAGTATTCCAAGCACCATCAAGTCAAAACAATTTAGATTAAAAAATGAACAGTGATTCTGTAATTCCATTCATTCATGAAAGAATTATACAACCATAAAATGTAATATTTGAGAAGATTATTAAAATTATTTTCCAGATGATGTATGTCTTTTAATGACAGTAGCAAAATAGGGTTAGTGATTACTAGATTAGTGGTACTTTGAAAAGTATAGTATGTATATCACTGTATGAATTTAAATACTCCAGAAGAAGAGATGCAGTGACTATCTAGGAAGCATTGTAACTTCTGGAGAAAAAGATAGATTTCTTAAAAATAGTGATATGGATACCTACATGATAAAATGAACTCAAGTGGAATTGTAAACTGGAGAGCCTTTTTCTTACACATTTGGATCTCGCTCTGTCTTGGAAAAAGGATCCATGCAAGTTTCTTTCCCCAAAAAACAAACAAACAAACAAACAAACAAACAAAACCAAAAAACAAACACAAAACAAACGAAAAACCCAAGCTACTCATACTGCACTTGGGAGAGACTACTAAATAGTGTTCAAACCAGCTGGCTGTCCTCTTAGCTCAGAAAAAAACAAAAGTTTTTAATTCCTGTGATATTAAAACCTCATTCATGTAAAAACTATGCTTGCATCTTTCACTACGTTTTCTTTTGGGTTCATTTTTGGGTTTTTGGTTTGGGGTTTTTTTGGTTTTTTTGTTTTTTTGTTTTTTTTTTTTGTCCATGAAAACATTATATTCTTTGTAGAACTCATTTTAGTACCCATCTAAAGCCATTTACAGAATTGCAGGGGCACAGTAGTCCGAGACCATTCATTACACCTTGGGTTGAAGTGTGAGTTGATTTCTTTTTTTTGTATGTAAAAGTTATATTTTTTAATTTTTCCCCTCTGCAAATCTATGTAGTGTTTCTTACCATACTGTCATGGTGTATGGTCTGACTTCCAGAATTACTTGTATGGTGTTCTACATCTCTATAGCATGATAGAAGTGTTTCTACTGGTAAAATACATGCTGTGTTTTACAGGGAGAGTTGTATAGCAGAATTACATGTAAGCAAAGGTATTTATTCATGAAAATGTTCATTTGTTTGCTGTGTCATGCTAATAATTTCTCAGTCAAGGATAAAAACCAATAGCATTAAGCCTGCGAGACTACTAGCACACCACAAATATTCTAATGAGCTCAATAAAAAAAAATTACCTTTACTATTCCATATGTATGATTAAGTCCTTCATAGTAGTTTGCCTTCAAATAAGATGTATTCAGGAAAAAAAGGATGTTTCTATACAGGCAGATGGATAAGAAAAAAAGGAATCATAATTTGCACATTTCTGGGTCTACAAGATTCTAATAATTCTCAAAGTTAGATTTAGAAAAAATAAGGAAATGCCATTCCCATTTTTAGAAATTCATGTGAAAAAAAGCCTTGCACAGTTAGCAATGAGATCTTAAATACAGAAAGAGAAAAGCTGAACAAAAGGATGTTCTGCAGGATTCAAGAACTTTGGTCATTCATGGAGCCGGTAGTACATAAGGTACTTCTAAAATCAGTGCAGCAGGCTGCAAAATAGTTAATCTCTTATGTTAAATTACTCTCCAGAGGATGTTTTTGACAGAATCAAGGCAAAATATGAGAGTATACTAAAGTTCTTGACCTGATTCTTTGCTCTTTATGCTGACTGGTATTTTGAACGTGAACTGCAGGTCGCCTGCCCTGTATGAGATGTTTAACATTGAGCACCAGTTGGTGAGGACCATATTAGGGGGATTTTTTTCATCAGAAGAAATGCTGAAATGCAGTACCAACACTTGTGTGTTACCCTTGTAGAGCCCTTCTGAAGAAAAAAATATTTGCTAAGTGATTACTCAAGGATCACAGCATTTCTACAGGATCTAGGAGAAATTAATTACATCGCGTTTCTTCATTCTATATTTCTGGTGCCTCCATGACAACACACAGGAAAGCATGGTGAGAAAAAGATGAAGGTTCAACTCAGTGTCCGTTTCAGTTTCTTTTGGAACTAAAAGAAATTTGGCATACAATGAGGAGGAAATTGGAAATTTGTTCTGTGTGTCCAATATTCAATTTTTCTAGCAGAATTTGCACATCTATAGAAACTCTAATTTCCTTTTTGCTCTTCAAATTTATCCTTCGTTTGCTTTTTGAGATGCTATAACATCAAAATAATTCGTCTTTTCCCAAGGACTTTCAGTCTCTCTAAGAACAGAGAAACTAATATGTAGGAAAGCCCACAAATATAAATCTGATTTTTTGAAAGCTTCAACATTATTATTCTGTAATGGTGTGGTGCTAAAGTTTATCCTCATGTTTAATACAGCACACAATTTAAAACAAATGTTACCAGTGACCTCTGTGCTATATGTGTCCCTTATGCAAGAAAGAATGTTTCAACCTGAGGTTATGGCGCAAGACCCCAGTATTTTATTTTATTGCAAATTAAGGGATACTGATGAATAAATTGGATACGGATTTTCTTCTTCATTCAACTGTGATTCTTCT
Source organism: Oxyruncus cristatus (assembly GCA_013399855.1). Lineage (NCBI taxonomy): Eukaryota > Metazoa > Chordata > Aves > Passeriformes > Cotingidae > Oxyruncus > Oxyruncus cristatus. The sequence continues at coordinate 1,193,912 of VXAY01003855.1, read as the reverse complement.
TTGTTTGTTTTTATACAGAACTGGATCATTTGTTGTATAATTAATTAATTAATTGATGAGTCTGCCAGATCTAGTTTAGCCTTTCTGGTATCCTTAGCATACAGAGTCCTGGCAGCTGATTTAGACATTGGTTTGAACACTTGCTGAATGAAGAAGTGCCCTGGTTTTGAGCATTTGGGTTTGCTTTAGTTTTTTACTTCTTTGTTTTAAAATGTGAACATCGTGTTGACTCTGGTATTGTGTGTACATGAGAGCTTTGTGTTACTGTAGAACATCAATTATTTCAGATTTACCTGGCGATTTTGCCTTAAAATTTAGTCTAACCATAAACTGCTCCATACTCATCTTTCCTTCCGTATCAAGCTCATGGCAGCTACTGCTCACACTAACAATATACTTGATAAATGTGGAGTACCTCTTCAGGCTTATATATGCTTTGAATTTAGGCTTAAGTCAGGATTGACCTTTTGATGGGGATTTTTTTTTTTCTCAGGGAGAACAAAAGTGAGAGATTGAGTTCCCTTTAAACTCCTTTGTTCTTGATGTTGATCTCTCCCTACTCTTTGGTCTCATAGGGAAGGCTGAAGAGAAGCTGAGATTAGCTGTTCGGGCACATGGGACACTTCAAAGAGTTCTTCTTGTCTTTCTGGTGGAAGCAATGAGAACTTCAAGGAGGAAAGGTGAATTCCTTTTTGAAATGTGTTGAAGGCATTAAGTGTACTCCTCACTCCCACCTCAGGGCTGAAGTGGCAACTTTGGCTCTTGCTCTTTCAGGTGGCTTTGAAACATGAATTTATAGACCTGATAGCTTAAATCAGTAGCAGACACCACAAACCCTAGGTCAGACCCACAGCACTTACTCACTTAGCTGCACACATGTGGTAGACCTAACTAGTCACAAGTTCACTTCTCAAGAATAATCAATCAGTGGAGGTATTATTAGACAGTTTTTCTTCAAAATCAGAGTGACTGGCCAGAATTTTTGGGCACCAGCAGCACAGTTACACTGCACTCATATTTTTGATAATAGTAAACACCCCTTACTCTTGGGAAAGGAAACAATATTTTTAAACAGTTTGATATAGGCAGATATGTGCCTTCTACAGAGTATAAATAGCCAAAAAGTTATTTAGTACACCATGTTTTATGGCTGAATAAATAATTACAAGATGCCTGTAATAGAGCTGTATTGTAAAATCTAATATGATAATGCTTTTTCCACCATAGCTGAGCTCAGTAATTTATTAGTACAATTTGGTATCATGAGTATGAATCATTCTATTTTAGTGGGTACAAAAAAATTGCTTTACATTCATGTAGTAATTTATTACTCAAAGCTGAATGAGTGTTTTGTGTGATACTGAGATGCTTAAAATATTCATTTTATTTATATGTATTTTTTGGGGGGGAAAAAGTAAACCTTTCAGCACATAGTATTTAAACAATTATCAGGAAACATTTGATTCAGCAATCAAGAGAACAGTTCTTGATCCATTTGAATTTCAATGATAAGTTATCCTGGAGCCAATCTGAGTCTTCCTGACATCTAATACTGAAACTTTTGTGTAACCCAAATGCTCAGTCACTTTCCAGTTTGTTCATCCATAATATGAATTTTTCTAAGGTAAGCTGCCTGATGTGTATTTTGTGGTAGAAAAAGTTAAGCCGCAGTATTAGAAAGAAAATGTTTAAATACATTGATGAGTATGTGTGCTCCACATCTTATCTATTTAAAATTGATAAATAATGAAAAAAAATCATTTTACTTCCTCCTTTGAATTTGCAGATTAGTCATGGATTGTTGCCCACAATTTAATGGAGCCTAATCATGTAGTCCTTTCTTAATAGATCCTGTTATTATCATTACAATACACCGGCTAAAGTAAGTAAATTAATTCAGTGGAGTCTCTTCAGAGCTAAGTTTGTGTGTATGCTGGAAAATGAACTGTGGAAAATGTAGTATTAATGGTTTTGTAAAGCATTTTCTTAGTTTGCATGGATGTACTTTAAGAAGTAGGATTAATTTTGTTGTATTTATTGCTAGGTCAAATACTTTTTGAAAGTAGGATGAAATTAGTCATGCTTTATCTAAAATTCTGTTTGTGCCTAATAAACAAAGATGAAATTAAACCAAAGATATACAGAAGAAAATACTTTGTAAAAAAACCCAAATACTCAAAACTATATTTTATCGAAATAGACCAGACCTTGCTCCCTTCTATGCACCAACTGGGTAGCATTAATAGGAAGGAGAAATGTATTTGGAGTAGAATTTATTTCAGTAGATGCAAAAATGCAGAAAACTAGGTTTGTGACTGGTGTGTTTACAGGGAGGCAAGTGGGATGAAAGCAGGAATGGATTTGACTTAATGGTAGATTCAAGTAGGTGGAATTGTAAGTACATAAAGCCAAATAAAACCCTGGTTTTGTTATGTAATTTCTTTTTTTTGGCATCGAATATTTGGAGGGTTTTAAATTTTACCTCATGCTGGATGGGTTTTTTGGTTTGGTTTGGGTTTTTTTTGAGGAAGAGAGGGGTAAAAGTGGATCATCTGGATAGTAGAATATATGACACCCAGAGTGGGGAGAAAAAAAAAAAAACAAACAAAAAAAACCCAAAATAAACCAACAAAAAATTCAAGGTCATCAGTTACAATAGTTTCCATAGCCAATTAAGGAATGAATTTGAATTTTTGGACCTTAAGGGTTAGCACATAGGACATTAAGCGTCAGAATAGTCTGTGGGTAAAGCAAGAGCAGAATGTGTGTAAGAAATGTCTTAAGCAATGAATATCACAACTGGCAAACCATTTGTGTAGTTCAGGGCACTATAATACATGAAATGCGTTCACTGTCCCCTCCACAGTGACTAACACAGTATTACCATCCTTGTTGTAGTAAAAACATGGTCACTATTTATTTGGTAGGATGCTGTTGTCCAGGTAATGAATTTGAAATATCAGAGTTTGGCAAGAAGGAATGCGTTCAAATGAAAATTATTGTTTTGAACAGCAGAACATCACATCAAACTGGAGTAGTACAGATAATTTTGGAGTTTTCTTTGCCAGCTTAGTTGCAAGTACACACATAATTTGAATTAATTTTATATCATAATGAAGATGCATAACCAAGGACAAAGATTAAACAATTTAAAGTTATGTTTTTAGATTTTCAAATAATTAGACTTTTATTTATCACATAAGTTCCAAATTAATTTCTTGTTTCTGATGTGATAAATAGACTTTTCCTACCTTCAGACCATGTTTGGTAATATAAGTGAAAATAGCACAGTTATTTGGAACAGTAACATTAAAAAAAAATTACACTGCTAAACAAATTGTAACATGCTGCATATTCCCTAAATAATTACCCAGTAGGTGAAGTCAAGACAGATTAAAATATGCTTGTAGTTCTAAATTAAAATTAATTCTCCATTATATTTTGTCCACATTCTGAATTTCAATTTATATTAACCTTTCCATCTATTCTGTAAGGTCACACAGTCTTATAAGTTTTTTACTGGTGGAGTGGTATCTTTTGTGCATGTCGAGTTCAAGGAGCTTCTGGACAAAGCTCTGAGTCATGTGGTTTAGTTTCAGATAGTCCTTCAGAGAGTTAGTCTCTATGATCCTTGCAGGTCCCTTCCAATTTGAGATATTCTATCTATGATTTTTAGGTTGGGTAAAATCAGAACACCATTTGAAATAAATAGCAGCCTTAAATGGGTCCAGATTTCAACATCTTCAGCAAGGTATATAAAAATAACATGTCCTTAAGCCAGCATAGCCTGATGGAGCCCATAGCATATACACGTATAATTTTTATTGCTAAAAGCATCTCATGATTGAGCATAGCTAGGATAATCCATAGGAGCTTGATCTGATACTCACCGAAATCTGTGGCTCACACTGTGAATGTAATGTTTATCATTGCCTTAAGCAGATATTGGATTGTGTCAATATGTGAACACAAAGATCACACCTTTTTTTCTTTTTTTCTTTTTTTCTTTTTTTTTTTTATGAGACCTGCTGGGATATTGGCAATTCAGAATGTTATCTCCTAGATACTTTACTTTTCCATGTGAGTCATTTGAAAGGCAGACTTTATACTGCTACTTGGTCTCCTTTGTATGTGGTTAATATTTGGGTTTCTTGACATTGTAAATGTGTACAAAAATGACACTTTTGAAGGCTCAAAAAAAGCTATACAGTTCAAACGTGAATGTCCAAGATAACTGAAATCCCAGTTCAGGCTTGACTTTGTACATTGTAGACAGATATTCCAGGTTTCTTTCAAAGAAAAACTTAATCCCTACTCAGTAAACCTGCACATAGCCTATGTTTTATTTCTGCCTCATGTTAGATATATGTGTAGTACTTAATGGAGGTTGAATAGGGCATGAGATCATCTCAGCTGACTTGAATTTTACATACGGAGGATGGAAACTGGCAGTTAAGCTAAATGTTGGAAGATAAAGACACTATTTCTTCCACTAAGGATTCGTAGTTGTCAAGACTGCCAAATTCATTTGTGTGTCAATTACAGTTCCAGAGGTGAAAAGTCAGACTGCTTTTCAAGACAAGTTTTTCTAATTAGAGTAATGAATGTTTGATTAATATTCCATTAGTAATATATGCTAATTATACACTGATGGACTGTCACTTTAACTATGTACAGAGTAAGATCACAGATGTATTTTTATGTTGCTATGCCTTTGTCAGCTTTGGTTCCCATCAACAGTCGGCTTTATGCAGATGCTCACTGAAATATTTCAGAAATACATTTTTATCTGTAAGCCTGTTAAATGATGCTACACATCTGCTTTGTGGGTCAATGCTTATCTCTTGCTTTGTTTAACATTTCAACAGAGTTCTGTGCTTTGACATTCACTAGGCTGAGCTTGCAGACAGAAACTTTTACTATTCAGTAAATGCAATGCATGGGGAAAATTCTGATTTACTAAATGTGAATAAATACAAATCAGAAAATATCAGCAAGTTCATAGAACTGTGGTGGAAAATATGCATTTTTTGTTATCTGGAGGTTAAAAACTTCTCCTTACAATAATATGTGCTGTAGAGATGCATGGAATTAAAACTCAGAATCCCTGAGTTAATGTCGTCTATCTCTCCGAGGGTGGTTGTTGAATTCAACTTAGTTCTGTGAGATGAGAGCTTATTATGTTTTCTGGTGAACTTCACAGTCTTCACCTTCTAAAGTGGTTCTGGAACTCACTGCTGACTGTGGGCATCCTCGTATGTGAGGCATATTATGAGGGAATGGGGGAAAAAGTTGCAAGGATTGGATGAGGTGCTATGGATTGCATAGCACAATGCTCGGGCAGCAGACAGAGACTGCCTGGGTGCACAACTGACTGAACTCTCCTTTTTGTCTCCTTGCACAGTTTTCCATTCACACCAGCTCAGGGGATCACTTTCTTTGTATTGCAACCTTTGCATTTGCCTGAAACCATGTGTCACAGAGCAAGAATGAAGTTTCTTTCACAGCTGAAGAAAGGAAACCTAACTGATGCTGGTATACATGTTTATGTGAGCCTTGTGTTAATTACCCAGGGTTGCAAATGAGCAGAGATGTATACCAGTTGTGTGTGTGCATACTACAGTATATATACGAACAATTATAGTATTTGAATGTTTCATTCATCCCACACTGGATTAAATAATTTTTTCCAATGCTTTTAATCTTGGAACATTTTTATAGTATTAAATAATGTATTTTTTAAACAAAAATGAATTCCTTTTCTGTTTAATAGTATCATATAGGGTTCCCAAGAAGTTAAGAACTATAGTGCAAAGCAGTCTGGCTGTTGGAATAGTGAAGGAATGAGTTACTGTAGAGGGCTGTTACCCTTTCTGTGTCCAGCTGCAAATCTGAGAGAAGAGCTTTGCAATTAGCTTTTGTAAATACTAGCTGACAGCAGAGGAGGGTTTGAGACTTTGGTTTTCTGGGCTCCACTCCAGGTTCTGGAATGAAATATACTTCAGTGACTGCATATCTCCCTGCCCTTGTCTCATCTGTCTTCCCTAGTCTGACTACTTTCTCTCCTCATCTTAACTCATGTTCCTTCTGTGTGCACCATGCTTCTTACTGCCCTTTCTCTGCGTTATGGTGAATGCTACCTCTGCCACACGCTTTCTGTAAAGCATGGATGGAGGATAGAAGGTACCAGAAGCAGTACCTTTTTAACTCATTTTTGGCATTCATGAAGTTGTACCCCTTTGAACATCGATAAGCAATGACAAAGTTTCTTGCTCAGCTGCAGATAGAGGTGTGTTCAGTGACTGGTCCAGATGGAGCACGTTCTGTGGGACTGGGGGGCAAAGAGGAGTTTTCTTACAGCTTCTAGTGTGCTCATGTTATGTGAGATGAAACAGCAATTTTCTAAGGCCACCTTTTTGAGTTTTTTATCACTTTCAAGCCAGAATAACCCTGTTGCCCTATTTTTAAGAGTGAGAGCAGTAGCTTTTCAGTGAGATATTTTTAAGAATTTAACTTCAACAAAGCTTTTTCTTTTTTTTTTTAAAACTCATGCTCAGACATATCTCAGCTGCTTTTCTTAAAAAGTTTAAGAACTCTGAACAACTTGGGCATTTTCAGTTCATTTGTGAAACAGATTATTTCTTGATTTTTTTTTTATTTGAACAAAATTAATTAAAAGATTCAATCCGAACTAAGATCAGATTGTCTGTAAGCCTGCTAAATGATGCTACACATCTGCTTTGTGGGTCAATGCCCATCTCTTGCTTTGTTTAGCATTTCAAGACACTGAAGAGATGCAGCCAATTGCCATTTAAGGTGTGTTTCCAGTTCATAGAAGAGATTGTTTTACCAGGAAGCACTTGGTAGGATATCATGAATGGCTCAGGACTGTGCAAAGTCTCTTTGGCACTCACGTGGAGCTGCTTTCAAGGACAGTCTACAGAGTCCATAACTTAGCAGTGGATGGTGCTAACTACTCACAGAAAAATAAAATCCAGAGGTAACACAGAAAAGTGCTTTGAGGGAGATGGCAGCTGGAGAAACTTGGCCAGGAAGAGCAATTTTCCATTGTTCTTTACAGGAGTTACCAGGACTTTTGGTACAAAAACTTCTTATGGCAGTGAGCCGAGAAATTGATATCCTAACACAAAAGCAATTAATTAGGATTGTTTTGGGAAAAGATGATGTAGCTGTTTTGAAAATTGTTCTTAGGAAGGTGAAGGTGACCTGAGAAATCCACTGATATGTTCAGTTGTATATCCCAGTAAGTATTCCTGACAAGAGAGGGGATCTTGCTTTAACGTTATGTGCAATGTAAGTCCATGATACACCAGCAGAAAACTGGACAGGGTATTTCCACACCATTAGGAGTAAACAGGCCTCATGACAGGAAGCATTTGTAATTCAAGAGAAGGTTCAATTAATGGATTCTTTCTTTAAAAGAGAGGATACCGTTTCTTGGTGGAATTGTATTGGGAAGACTGCAATAGTGCCTAAAAGGGAAAGAAAATAACTAAACTACTTACTGGGTGCTGTGATGTGTGCTGGCCTTGAATATGGTGAATACATTCATCATCAGCTGATATTGCAGCCTTCAGTTTTTAGTTTTCTGATGCCAAATAATAATCTTTGTATTTTAATTCTGCTAAAACTGTAGTGCGCTTTAATCAGTGCTATCTTAAGGTTGTAGTGGTAGCTTCATCTCCTGATCTTTGCTCTTTTTTCCATTTTAAAATGTTTTTGGTAATATTAAGTTAATTTTCAGTATTTCTGTCCTAATAAATATGAAGTTGCAGTCTCCTTGAAATGGTTTTAAAGAATTTAAAGTTCTCCTTTAATCATTGTTAGTAGTTGAACAGAAGCATTTGTTAACTTGATTTGATCAGATCTATGCTCCTTAGTGAAATGAAATCAAATGTAATGTAACGTCAGCTTCTTTATATAGGGTGAGTAATAAGATTGTTTTCACCCAAACAGAATGTAAATTTTTTTTATTATTTTACCTTTCATTTTCCATTGGAATTCTTTGTACAAAAAGTATGTATATTGCTCACATTTTTAGAGGCCTCTTGGTAGAGAGTACAGTTTATTCTGTTGCTAATAATAAAACCACTTTTCTTTCCCATCTACACTATAAAAATGTTATTAATCTTCAGAATCACCATATTTCTCAAATCATATTCACAATTAAATAGTCTTGTAATGGTGACCAAACAGTCTGTGTATTTCCGTGTCTTGAGATAATACTAGTCTTATCTGTAAGATAATATTTCCCATGTTCTCGGTTGGATATAGCTCTGGAACATTGTGTGTTATGTGTGGGAAACCATTTGTGCTTATGGATATTTTTAATGCTTATCTTTTTATTCTGCTTTAGTACTGCATCTTAGAAGCAATAGCTTTAGGAAGAATGCTCCTGCTCAGCTGACAATTCAGGAGGTGTTGCTGTCCCTCAGAGAAAAGATTTACATTATGTCTTTTTGTTTAGGCTTTACTTGGATTTTGTGTGTCCTGTGGTGCAGGAGAGGATATGGGTCTTTTGCTCCTGTAGCAGAAACCCCATTATATGTATCTCATTGAAATAGTTGTTCCAAAGAAGAACCAGTTCCTGTCCAGCTAATTACAGCTTTTTGATATGTTATTTGAGTGTCTTACCACAGCTTCTTGTTTTCTATAGAACTCAGAGGTTACCTCTTAATTTGTCTGCTTTTATTAACTGTGGGTGTGGCACATTGCAACAGGGGGGAATCAGCATTGCTTGTTTTCTTTGATGTTAAAAACATTACATTAATGATTTCATATTTTAACAGTATTATTTGGCTATCAACTGATTTTATAGAGGATTAAACTGCACTCTTGATGAGAATAAATGGATTTTAAGCTTCAGCAATTAATATAAATTTAATGTAATTTGACAGATCCTAACAAGGGTTTCAAACAGACCTAAATTAAGTACCTTTGTGATCATTTTGGTGATTCCTTTGTGGCATTGAAACTATTGTTCTTTCATAATCACATCTTGTTAAGGACCATAAATAAGTTAACTCTGATCATTTTATATGAAAATAAACTTTGAATATTTAATACTCCCGTGTCTCTCACAAAGCTACAAAAGACTTTTGCAAACATATTGGGTGAAAATTCCTGCATGTTAAGCAACTGTATGGAAATTATGACCTATTTTCAGATACTTCTTAGACAAATGTTAAGATGGAAAAAATTGGAATTGCATTTGGAACTAGTGTAGGAAAATGGTTTATTACAGTAACTGTATAATGATAGGGCTTGAGGAAAAACTGGTAAATGGAAACTTCAGCAATTTGCTGAAATTCAGTGGATTCCAACTTGTTTGCCATTTGAAGGGATTATATCTTGCATTTGTTCCTATAGACCTTTTTTACAGGAATGCATCTGGAAGGATAATGACTTGGGGTTTATACCTACTGCATGCAGAATCACACCAAGAAAAAAAATGTGGTTTGTTTTTTTTTTTTCTGCAAATATATGTTATCAAACACGTGACAGTACTGTTCTTACATATAGCATTTGACTGTTGGAAATCATTCTTGCGTTGTTGATGTGGTTTGCATCTGGTGACTTTTTAGGCTTGGTAACATGGAGTTGTGTTGTGAGCTGTGACCCAGGTTAAAGCAGAGCAGAACAATGTCTCTTTTATTGTGGGTCACTGTGGCCAGAGGTTGCTGCATTTGGACCATTGCATTTGGCAGCCAGAATTTCATTAGTTGTCTCCTTTTTCTCACTTTGAGTATGAAGATTTATATTTCTTACACTCCTGAGGCATAGTCCTGAAAGGTCTTCTCTTCAGAGCTAGCAAGAGGAGCTCAGTTTATCTTGTGAATTAGTGGAAATATCAAAATGGGAGCTAGTTTCAGATACACTGCTCATTTGGGAAAGGAGAGCTGGGCTCAGACTGCATACAGATATACAAATAAGTAATGCTTTTAAAACAAGGACAACAGTATGTGACTCATAAGGCAAATGCAATAAGCAATTCAATGCGTTTTATCTGATTTTAGTGACCCTCTCATCCACTCCTTATTTGACGATCTGTTTTTGTCATGAACAAAATCAAGTATGCAAATTTTGTAGCCTCAATTTATGTTGCAGATTTGCATACGTATATATAAATAAAAGTTACAAACCCCTCATACAGATAGACAAATGCTGTCTCAATTTCTGCAGATCTGTGTTTGAATATTTTGGGATTATGTTTGATCATAAAACTAAATTGAGTTTTTGTGCAACTCTATATGTTTCTGTGGTGGTGCTCAGGGGTAAGCTAGTGAAGTTCATCTTTTTTTACATGATAGGGGAAAGAAGGGAGGCCAAATCCTACTTTCTTTTATATTTTCCAATTCTGTAAATGTTTTCTCCTTTTAGCTGATGTTCATGTTGTTGCAGTGACACCTCTAAAGACTAATTGATATTGGTGCCTTCTTTTAGAAAACTATTATTGCTCTTGCCCTTTATTATCACTATCCTGTGAAGATATAAGGCACTAAAAATCACAAAATCCAACAAATTAGGTGATAGGCATGCATTTACATAGTCAGACGAAAGACTGAGTTGTGTTTTACTTAATCATCCACTTAATAATCAATATGCATGATGAAATGTTTTTATTGTTAAACTGCACTCCCTGGACCTTATCTTCTTGGATTATTTAGGCTAGTGTTTAGAGTGTATTTCGTCTTTCTAAAAATTTTGCTGGCCACAACAGAATACACTGTACAGATGTTCTCATGTATCTAAATGACACTTCAGAGCGGTTACGGGCTCTCCATGGAGGACAGCAAGCCAATCATCTGGTTACTGTTTTCCTCTTTCAGGTGTCCCACAGGTAAGAGGTACAACGAAAGTTGTGTAGTTCTTTAATAAGTACAAAACTAGGTCATCAGTGATGTGCATGTGCGGTAGGACTTTGAGGTGTAAACCCAAATTTACTTCCCCATATTACTTCGATAAGAGCCAGTCTTCTGTTACACGAAATCCCACAGAATTTGTTTTGCTAGTGCCCAAAAATTAACTAAGTTCACCTAAGATTCTTCTGTTTCATGCCATTACAGCGGTGTTGCTTAATGAATACTATGTGATGTCTCCTGAGAAGACACCTTTTTTTGATAAATTCTGTGTATAGCAATAGCCTGCAGTACTCTGGTAAAGACTATTACAAGGTTAGCAAAGTTTGGCTTCCTCCGTCATGTAGCTAGCGGAATTTGGTTCAATATGGTTTTATGCTACACAAACTACTCCCCAAAGGTTTTTATGAGCTGCTGAATCAGAAATCTCTACTCTCTTTTTAGGTAATAACCACTTATGAGTTCATATATTAAGGGAGACGTGTGTCGAAATGTGTTGACCTGAGAAGTTTATGTTGACTGAGAAATAATCCAACTTCAATATTTGCTTAAAGCATAAGTAAACCCTGTTGCACAGTAAAATATAGAGGCAAGACAGCGAATGTAAAGTTCCCCCACCATCGCCACTTGTGCCAAAAGCTTAATTTTCTGCAAGTTTGGCTCTGAATGGGCATTACAAACAAAAATTTTCATGAACTGTATCCCAGATCTAACTTCCTGGGTACTCTGAATTTCTCAAGGGTAGACTCTGAATTTGGGGACAGCTACTTTAACCTCTTATAGCAGTGTTAGTCCCATCAGAAAGACTCCTATGAACAACTGGCAAATTTTAGTTGAAGTTCGTTAATGAAGTCCTGAAATCTTAGTGAATCACCCAGGAACTTGGAGTTCAATGTGTATATGTGATCAGACTGGATATAGCACGGGCTCAGGGAAACTATTATTGTCCTCTGAGAAGCTAAACAAGATGAAGTCATGTGCAGGTCTGATCTCATTAGTTAACATTGTTCCTGATCTCAATGTTGTTGACTTCTGAGGAGGTCTAAAAAAATGTAAGCGAACTGTCATGTCAATTCCCAATTCATGCTTATTTTAGCATTTTATTTTCCTGATAATTACAAATAGAAAATGGTGTCTATTAAAATGAAGCAATTGGCTTAACAATTTTTAATGTTTCAATATCTGGTGGCTACAGTTGTAGCTACTTTGAAGCAGTGTAATAGAACATCTTTTTTGTTGTTGTTTTTATGGCAGCGAATATTTGTTTTGAAGAGGGAATTAGCTAGAATAGTATTCCAGCATTGTTTTTTTTGAAGTATGATATTTTATGTTATGTTTTACACTCCAGATATATTAAGTAGTTTGTGACTGACCACAGTAATTTCACTGAAGGATTTAATCATGCAAATCTACCAGTTTTTTTAAGAAATAAGTAACGAGTTTGTTGAATGTATAAGTTAAGTAGAGGAATTAAAGTAAGAAAAACACAATTTTCATTGCCCCAGTGAAATTTTTGCTTTGAGATCTCTACCTACAAAAAAATCTAAAGGAAGTGTGTCTAAAGTGTAGCCTATTGTAATAGAAGGTCCTAACTTTTCTGCTTAGGTTTATTTTTCACCCTCTTCTACTTATTTTTTTCTTTTCTGAATTACTTCAAAATATTAAAAAAGCTACTGTTTGTTTAATGTTAACAACTCTTTTTGAGGAGGAAGGTGAGTTTTGTGTTAGGGCTTTTTTTGTTTTGTTTCATTCACTTGTTTTACAGATCTGTGATCTTATATTCTCTATATTTTGTGAATATTTTCATAGAAAGTTCTTTGGCAAGTAGCAATAGATAAATTATTAGCCCTAAAGCTGTGTTACTTTAGCAATAATTTCATTTCCAGGGGGAGAAAGAATGATATGATAATTTATAAGGTATATAGCCTCCACTTTGTCCCTATGGCTAATTCTGAATAAGAGATGTTTTTATATCTGGTTATAATATACCAGTTTTACATGTATCATACTAGCCAGTAATAATTAGCATTTTATTTGGATGACCATAAAAATATTAATAATTTATAGATACACTGCTGAACTGTATAAAGCCTCTTCAAGGTCTTGGATTGTTTAGTTTGAAGGTACCATGGAATGAGAAACACGTAACATGGATAGATGAAGTTGGGAGGTCAAGTGTGCTCTCCTTATTTAATGTGAAAAAAACATTTTATGGGCTACCAGAGTGGACTTCTAATTTTTTTTTTTATTATTATTATTACAGAGGTCATCATGTCAATAATGACTTTTAGTTGTTTGAGCGCAAATTCTGCTGGATATTACATCTACAGTCTTTTGCAAGGATAGACTTTTTTTTTTCCCCATGGCAATAATGTGCAGATCTTCATGAAACATGCTGACAGCTCCTTTAAGAGAAAATCATTGATTAGTCATGCCATAGACTTGCAAGAAAGAGTAGTATAGGTAAAAGATGCTGTTAGATCAAAATCCTTTGGATGGGGCAATAAAAGAAACTGTGTTGCTTGTGAAGAGAAACCTACCTGGATACTCCAGAGACAGGATTCAGTGTGGATAGAGATTCCTATAGCATTATGAGTAAAGATAAAACTCACTTGCAGAAATTCAGAGATGGAGAATGGGAAGAAAACAGTTATCAATGTGACAGCCTTAAATGCTTTGCTCTGTATTTGGCAAGTTGTAATTAGTAGAGAAATTAATTATAATAAAGTTGTAAAAAACACCTTGAATTGTGTTCACAAACTCATTCATCTTGATTTAAGTAGAAACATACATGAAAGTGCATCAGTAATATGTTTCGGGTGTTAAGTTTCAAAATAGAAAATTTAGAAGAACTGGGAGAAGCACACAGGGAAGTTGCTGGACAGAGAAATTCAGGATTTGTTATGTGAGAGGGGAACACCATTACTTTTATCATGGGAGAAGTTATCTGAAACTAGTGTCACAAGTGAAAAACCCAGAAAGAGTTGTTTACTGGTTTAGCTGGATGCAATGGTCATTCTCCAGAAATCATTTAGGAGTCTGTCTGTTCCATTCCTTCTAGGTCAATCAACAAAGAAAAACATTAAAAGGTAGAATGGAAACTGCTAAAAACAGGGGCTAGTTAGATATCATAGGAGATGTTTGATAAAACAGTTCCTCAGCCAAATGAACAGAAAAAACAAGAAATGAGAAATGCTGAGGGAAGACTAAATAGCATTTGCATAATAGACATTTAGGTGTAGACTGAAAGGTGTACTAACATTGTTTCTTCTGTCAGTAAGGGTGATACAGCTGGCTATGAGAGCAAAGGTGAAGCAGAACAGGTACAAGAATGTCAGTGACTGCAGGATATATGTCAATGTCTACCAGTTGAAGTGATATCTTACAGAAGTTTTGGAATCACTACTGATAATTTTTCCCTTCACTTAAATATTATGAGCAATTGTAAGATCTTTATTTTGACTTAACAGTCTGTAAATATTTAGATAAAACTATTACCAGAGAGCAAAATTAGTCAAGAAGTCAGTTAAAAGTTTCATGGAATTTTATATGGACTTGTTTGTTGGCTTCACGCCAGATGTCCGAACCCACAGGGAAAGCCTCCCCCTCCCTTCTTCCCTTGGGGCAAAGGGAGAAAAAATATCTACAGAAACCGAAGAACCCAAAAGCAACCGAATTATATCAAAATATATATATTTGTATATATTTACAGTTATATACAGCAAGAATCCTATATACAATATTCGGGATCCCGAGTACAACCCCCTCCCCCAGAAGGAAAGGGAAAAGGAAAAGGGAAAAAGAGAAAAGGGGAAAAACAGATATACAAAATGAAAAACTAAGAATCAGCAAAACAAAGAACTGGCAAAAATCAATCTCACCATGTCCCTTAGAGAAACAGGATGGCCTGACACAGCCAGCACTCTCCGATCTCCCGCGTGGCAGATCAGTAGTCACTGCAGGCCTCAACTCCAGATAAGCAAGACCAATGCAGAGACCCACTGCTCCCAAACTTCACTGGAAGAGAGGGAGAGCTTCCACTCCTTTCTTATTTATACCCTTGCTTACGTAAAAATCATATGGAATACTGGGAACATGGCCTTGGTTCCTTGGTTACAACCTGGTTACCAAGGAAGGGCTAAAATCAAAACCACCACAACCTGGCAGAGGCAGATGTTGTTAAACAAGCTCTACCTTTAAAAAATAATCAATAAATAGTGTTTAATGCAAGAAAATATGGTGGATATCAATATGAGCTTAAATAAAGCACTTACTATACCACAAGAGACCTTACTGAAATATGAATAGTGAAGAACTGAGATGGACAAGGTATCAGGCAAGGAAGACCACTGTGTTCATCAAAGTCTTCAGATTTTGTTGTGGTTTAGTATTTATTGTCAACCCTGGCATAAGATGTAGGAGTATGCTAAGGAATGAGTCAATGTTTTGGAGATATCTGGAGTTCAGAAGAGGACTGGATTTGCAGAAATGGAAAGAAGTTTAGCTTTACAATGTGCAAGAGATCAGTGTGCAAGCATGCTAGTCCTTGGGGACTAATTCAAATTATTTCTGCTTACATTAGGCACTTCATTGTTTGAGAGAGAAATCTGGGTAACTGGCTGAGTACAGAATGTCTATGAAGGCTCATAATAGCGGCTCTAATGTAGGTGAAGGCCACTTGTAACACAGCATTCAAGGACAGATATTTTCTTAGATGTAGGCCAATTATGGTGTTTGCCTGGGAAGCCAGCCTGCAGAGGTGGACTGTGTGCTGCTCTGCACTGAAAGCTGGCCAGTACTTGCCCCGTGTGCATCTGAGTTACCTGTCCCAGAGCTGCCTACTCTCAGATCAGCAGCCCAGAGGCGTAGGGGGTTGAGGCTGGGAAGCAGTCTCAGACTGACAAGTAGGTGCTGTTGAAGGGAGCAGGATGCTTTAGGAGGAAGGTAGGGTTTATGCCCGAGTGGGCAGGATTGAGGGAGATGGGTAGGTTCCAGTGACACCTGTAAAGACTAACCTTCTGTCTCCTCTTGTCTGGTCCCAAGACTTTACTCTCTACATTCCCACCCACAGTCCTTCCCCCAGAGATTGCCACAGACCCACACACAAAGCCGCAGCTTTCCCGTAGTCTTGGTCATCACTGTCATTGAAGATGATCAGAGGGCTGCAGCACCTCTTCAGTGAGGACAGGCTGAGAGTTGAGTTTGTTCAGCCTGGACAAGAGAAGACTCTGGGGATGCCTTAGAGTCTTCCAGCACTGCAAGTACTGGGGGCCTACGAAAAAGCTAGAAAGGGACTTTTTACAAGGACATATACTGACAGGACAAGGTAATGGCTTCAAACTGAAAAAAGGTAGACATAGACAAGATATTAGGAAGAAATTCTTTCCTGTGAGAATGGTGTGGCACTGAAACAGGTTGCCCAGAGAAGCTGTGAATACCCCATCTCTGGAAGTGTTCAGGGCCAGGTTGAATGGAGCTTTGAGCCACTTGGTCTGGTGGAAGGTGCTCCTGCTCCATGGCAGGAGGGTTGGAACTGGATGATCTTTCAGGTCCCCTCCAACTCAAATCATTCTATGAGTCTGTGATCTTCACTCCCCTGAAAACTTACTGTCTTTTTTACCATCTCCAGTTGTGCTGTTTTACCTACAGGCTGAGAAATGCTTTGTTTGTCCTGGAAGGAGCAAAAGCACGCATTTTATTGCAAAATCTTAATGGTTAGATATTATCTAAAATATTGTCTACACCTTGGATTACTCGTTGGCAGAAGAAGGTTCACATTTGTAGAGAGGCCATGTAAAAGGTTGAGAAAGAGAATACATTGTATGGCTGAAAAGGTCAAGCTGTTCTTAAGCCTGGAAGTTCACAAAATGGCTCTCTATATTTGTGCTAGGAACTGAATTGAACACCAGGGAGAGAACAACTCTTTGAGTCAAAGGGTAGTGCTGCTATATACACAGATGACCCACACATGGATATTTCTGAGCTGGAAAAATGAAAAAACAAAAAACAAAAACAACAAAAAAAAAAAAAAAAACAAAAACAAACAAACAAACAAACAAAAAAAAAAACCTTCCAGTTAAAGGAGGTTTTAGAGCAACAGTCCAAGATTAGTTTTCAGCTTAAATGAGATAAATTTATCTAAGGGTTTATACGATGTAGTTGTGTGATAAAAAGGGAGAAATATTTCTGAACCTAGAGGCCTCTTCCAATCTAATTGGGGAAGACTTTGTATAACACAGTAGACATTGACGATTTTTTGGAGTTAGTTCTCAGTCTCAAGAGCTTGCTTAAGAGTGAAATTTATTCCGTGTTTTTGTACAACAGGGCTTTTTCAGAAACGTCATGTGGTTTCCTAGATTTTTGCTTATTTTCTGAATTGCCATTTTGTAGTTTTTGAGAATACACTCAGATATCATTGTGTTTAAGGAAATTGATCTTCCAGATGTTCATGATGAAGTATTTTATGAAAGATTAACGTGCTTCATTTGTTGTAATGAGCAGAAATGAAGGAAGGTAATGCTGCAGAGAAGGCAGAATGGATTAAGTGAGGGAAGAACAAAAGAAAGATCAGCATGAGGGAGAAATCTGTTCTGTTTATGGGAAACAAGCTTCTGAATATTATGAGAGTTATCTGTAGATACCACACTTTGGTGATAAAAGTATACAGGCTTCATATATGTCCTATCCTTACTTTTAGGATTAAACATGCTAGATTTTTTTTCTGCTTTGATCTCAGTCGGAGTCTTCCTTTTTTCATTGGAATCTGGTTTCGGGACTGTGATGTGAGAAGCCATCTCATTTTAAAGCATACACAAGAGATGAATTTAAACCAATTCAGTTCAGTGTCCATAGGTATGATGTTTCAAATCCATATGTAAAGTTTGTCCATGTAACATCTGGTTTTGTAGCCTGAATTCTATTGCATCTCTGAATTCACCAGGTTAGAAATGTTTTATGCAACATTTTATTCCTGACTATGAAGTTACAGACTGAACTGCAGGATCTGCAGTGAAATACCAACAGTTTAACTAGTTGTGCCAGTAGCTATTATAAGCTTAGTCTGGGTTTCTAAGTAACTAAACTATGATATTTGTACATAAAATGTATAATTTACAAGTAAATGTAGAAATATAGCAGAATTTTAGAAGCATATTAACTTTAATTAGCTAATAAGAGGATTTTTCTCTTTGGTATTTGTGAAAATTAATTTACTGTTGAATTCACTTAATTTAAACTCTTTATTGTTTAATGTTTCCTAATTCTAAGGGCCAAATGTTGCAATCTTTAGGGAAAACACTCACTTCACTCAGAGTTTTTCTTGGATGAATGCCATGAGATTTGCCCCTAAAAGCCATTGAATCTATACCTACATCAGGCTTTAACAAATATTTCTCTGTTGCATTAATGAGCTGCCTCTCTACAGTCTGAATGTATTCCCTTTGCAATCTAAACTGCTTGTCTATCAAGATATTTTTTCATTGTGAACATTCTTTGCTATGTTTCATTTGCTTTATTGTAATTCAGTTTTAATTTAAAATTGGAGTGTGACATATGAATAGGTTTCACTTAGTCCCAGTATTCTGGCTCCTATGGTTGGCCGTGGTTGAATACCTGTGCTAGTTCATAAGAACAACAGATGAAGTTTATAGTGATGTTTTCTGTGATATACCTTCAAGCCTTCCTGACTCAGGAAAAGACATCTGGGAGAAACACAGCATGAGATCTGAAGGTTTGCTTGACAGAAGATTTTCTGTTATGAATTGTTCTTTAAAGTTGTTCAGATTTGTTGATATCCATGGCAATAAAAATACACAGAAGCAAGAATTAGTCCTACCTATGAGCTTTTGAATGGTAACATCATATAGAACAATTAGTGTACATACTCTGTGGCCCATTGTAATTTCTGTGACAGTTTTCCAGAGGCCAGGTGAAGACAGTTTTTCTTTGCAAAAATATAACCAAAAAAGATTACTTTAAAAGGAAGAGCTTAAAACCTCTCCAGGCTGCATTCCTTCTCTGTAGAACCTCTCCTGCTTAGGAGCTGCAATATAGCATTGCATACTGCACCTTTAGTTACAGATAGACTTTCTGAGCCATGCAGGCAGATGCCTCTTGAAAAATAGTGCTTCTCTTCTTGGGGACATATTGACAAGAGCATACCTGAGTTCGATCATGCACCTACAGCTGACCACACAGTCCCATATGCATCCAAGGGTATAATCCAGAGGCAGGTTATCTCAGAAATGCCTTGCTGACTTCTTTTTTTGTTAAGAAGCAATTTTTACTTCATTTCTTAATAAGAGGGGAGTTGTGTGCCAGGGCTTAAGGACACACAATTTAAGATTCTGACATTTTGGTAGCTCTCTTTTCAGATAAGATCAGTCACCTGAAAATCTCAGTTGCTGCTTCTGTGAAATTGAACACCTGATGTAAATCTGTTGCTGTGAGCTTTCTTGCTCCTTACTTTTGAACAGCTTCATATTTATTATCGTAATCATCATCACTTGCCTTACTTGAATCAAGATGCTGCTTGTCACCCCAAGGGTGAAGGATGGAAAAGTCAATGACCAATAATGGTTATCCAGTCTTTTAGAAGAAGGAGCTGAGATCTTTCGGAATGTAGATCAGTTCTGAAAAGCTAGAATTTCCTTCATCTGACAATCCTAATGTGCTTTCACTTGCCTCTCCATCCTCTGTGCCAAGTATGTTTCTCTATGCATTTAAACTGTGTGCTTTGCTTAAACCTGCACACGTCTTATCACTATTACATTGACACTGATGGGAAAAATTGCTTTGCTGTCCTTCAAATGACTGGTCATTGCACCTGTCACTTGCATTCCTTGATGAATAGATGCATGTGACTCAGTTGCACAGTACGTACTCTGCTTCTGTATGCAATGTAGTCCAGTCCACTGAAGCAGGCTTCTAGAAGAGAAGTATTTGAGATAGTTGAGTGCGATGAAATAAAAAAAGAAAAAATAGGTGTGCAAGATGCAATCCTCTTTTACTTCTATTTCTTTTTCTGAGTGTTTAGAGCATAAACTATGTAATTCCTTCACAACACTATCATTTTCAGTAACTTGCTGAAAAAATACAAATGAAATGTCAGTTCCCTTGGGAGCCATTAGCCTCAAGCAAATTCTTGATGCAGTGGAAAGAAGAACATGCTGTGAAAGCTGGTACATGAAATGCATCAAACTCAAACATACATGCTTCTGAGATTCAAAACGTATTCTAATGAAGTATATTAGGAGGGCAACAGTATTTTTAGTTCATATCTTATACATGTATTACTATTATTTATGCTGTCATGCTCCTACTCATAACTTAACAACTGAATTTTTTTAACATGAAAGAAATATAAGAAATTTTTAATCATTTCCATCCAGTATAGAGCTCCATGTCTGGCTGTAGTGGAGCGAGGCATGTTGTACTTGTGTGTTTGGCTGACCCTGGGAGTTGTGTTAAACCTGAAGACTGTTCTGATGAATGTTAAGAGTCTCTAAGGGACTGAAATATGCACTCTCTCCACATATTTTTCAATGTTCTTTCCAAACCTGTACCAAATATGGCTTCTTTCCTTGGAGAACTCATTCTAACACATTTAACAGCACAGGGTTTGGACAACTTGCAGTAATGACAGATATTAACAATCTCTGACTTAGAAAGCTCCTACCTAGAGTTCCTTTTGATTTGTGTATGTATCCATACAAGGATTTTATCTGTATATAAACATATGAAGTGTGCAAGTGTCCTATTAACATAGGATCTAAAGCTTCAGCAGTTTCTGTGCTTGTGAAGTTTAGAGGTTAGACATGTCTAACTTAACAATGTTGCCAGGACTTTTTAAAAGCAATCCTGAAGATGGGAATTACATCAGATTATATGACTACATTAATCTTGCTGTGTAGTCATAACATTGTCAGTTTATCTTAAAGATCTAAGTTCTTAACTTTCTTACTTCAGAGTAGCATGAACGGGTTTATGTTTTGATGTCTGTCTGTTGCAGCAGAATCTGGCCTGCACAGCATGTGCTCAGTAATCTTGAAGCTTAATTTATAGACAATTTTCTTGATCCACAGGAAACAAATTTATAGATCTCACTTAGGCTTGAGTATTAAGATATGTTTTGGAGACCTCCTTTTGCTTGAGGTTTTTATGCCCTACTGAATATTTCTCTCATACCCTGTGACTTCAAAGTAGACTGCTTGCACGGTTAAAGTAATGCCTATTTTTTCTCATTTTCACATCTGTTTCAGTTACCACTCTGATTTTAAGCACTACCACTGAGGTGCAGATTTGCTTGACTTTCTTATAGTTACCAGTAAATGTGGTAGTCAGTACTGCAGCTGTCCTTTTTAAGAGGCACTCCTGTTGCCCATTGATAAAGCAGACACTGAAATTCTGATACTGCTGCTGTCATTAGTGACTGTGAGCTCCCTTGCTGCCTCAGGGCTCTTATTTGTTCACTTTTGACACCTTGGTGAACAGCAGAAGTCAGTCAGAATTAAGCCTTTGGATAATATACAACATCAGAAGCCAGCTCATTTGAATTTGGGGGATATTTTCCATTGTAGGTTTAAATTTTCTGCTTAAAATAGATTAGAAAAGAAGAGGGGAGGAATCTCTGAGCCAAGAGCAAAGGCAGAAAATTTCCTTTCTGTTGGAAAGGAACATTTTTATGCAGTTGTGAAACTGTGAGCCAGTGCAGCGCAATAACTGTTCTGACAGAATATGAACTCAGAAAGGTTTTGGTGCATGATGCATCCCTCTGAGTCACATTAGTCCAGTGCGCACCGCTATTGCTGACGTGATGTGCAAGTGTTTCTCATCTTCTTATCCTCAAGCTCAGTGGTTCCGGAGAGTATCTAAGTGCTTTTAACTCATTGTGTTCCAGAACCAAATTCCCACCTGAGTACACGTGTTTGGTAAATTATATATTCTGCATATCCCAAAAGCACGTCCTATAATGCTTTACTGAAACTCCATGAGAGTTGCTATCAGTCTGTATGCAGAATATGTTGAAATCGACAGTAAGAAAGCGTGGCCTGGGGAGTTCCGTCATTTGTTATCTTAGACATTAAACACCACCACTGAGATTTTTCTAGTTTGCCTGTTAAAATTAATGGAAGCTAGATAACCAGATCCCTTTTATGACTTTGAAAAACTGTTTTCACTGTCTTTAAAAAAATAAAAAATTGTTGTCAAGGAAAGCCACTAGGTTTAATATTACTTTGGTGTTTCCATTTTATAATGAGTGTGAAATGTAAGCTAATATAAGCAGTAAAGAGTTGCTGGTATGCAAAGCTTTTTTTTGTATGTTTGTTTTTTTATTAAAATTTGTGTAAAACTTTTAAGAGGCAGTTGCACACCAATGAATGCTCCCACAGACTTTTTTTTTGTCAGTTTGACTACATTTGAAAGGTCCAAATATTACAATCTAAAGCATAGAATATGTTTCAATACACTGTACATTCTGCTTTTCTGCTTTATAAATATTTTTAGAGTTTTAAATAAATGTTAATCTCACTGAAGTTAGTGACTTCTAAGCCATCAATATTATTGTCTAAGCAAAATTTTCACCTAGTTAGCTTGGGGTTTGGCTCTATGGAAGATATCTCTGTAAATCCTGGAGCATCTAGCATTTAAAGTAAGAAGGAACATAGCTGAAGGATTTTATTTCCTTTGTGAAATTCTAAAATTGCATTGATTGTGTTGGTTTTCTAAACTAAGATACATGATAAATGATAAACACAAATGCTGGTTTATATTGTTGTTGGAAAGAGACTGTTCTGTTAGCAGCCTAAAGTACCATGTTTTTGGCAGGCCTGTCCTATAGACTGAGAAATTTCATTTCCTACTGAAGTTTGTGAGAACTGAGAATTTTTCTGACCAGCCATGAGATGCTCAACACAGTATCAAATTCCAAATGAGTATGAACCTACTCAACCGATAGACCTGAGACTTTTGTAACTAAAAGATTGTCTATGTTAATCTACAGGTGGGGTCAAAATAACTTTTTCACTTTTTTATTTTAAATCAAAGGTCAAATGATCCTGGTCACTGCTTTATAGACAATTTTGTTTTTCAAACCAGGATATATTAAATATACAGTACAAAAGAAAGAAAAGTATTTTGTTTTAAAATACTTTTTTTATCCTGAGGAAGTTTTAATGAAATAGATTGGTCAGCAACATCTGGAAAAGTTGTTCTGCAAATTTCTCCCTAATGCATACTGTAGCAATCAGATGAATTGTAAAACTGTGGAGAAGGGGGAAAAAAAGCACCATTTCAAACATGAAAATTATTACTTTTCACTCCCCTATTAGCCATCAGAAGCACATGGGTTTATTAAAAAAAAAAAGAAAAAGTTTGTTCTTTTTCATGTCTCCTGCATGTCATTGCATGTATGTAGCTTTTATTTGCCCATTATTAAGGTTAGAGGACAAAAAAAGTATGTGAGGTTTTGATTTCAAACATATTTTGATTTACTGGTTAGTTAAGTGGTTTCTAGTTCAGTTGAGAGAGAGCAAACTAAAAATTGGGAATAGCATTAAACTGAAAAGTGTAGAGTTCAGAGCTGACGGCTGATAGAATTATATTCTCCCTCTGTAGGTAGAGGTAAAGGGGAAATGTAGCACAAACTGACAAATTGGTTACATGGATACTTCAAATAAAAAAAAATTATGTGAATATCAGTGTCTAGATAATATATATTTCTAGGGTATGCTGGACCCTGTAGCAAAACGCAGTCAAGTTTTGGATTAATGAGAGCTAAACCTGAGCTTTGTACTGTTTCCGTCTCCCTTTATCCTGGGTTTTTATCAGATATTCCATTTATGCTGTCAAACAGAACTTCTTGCCCATCTTCTTTCTTGCAAAATACACCTTAAGTTGTATTAAAAAATAACAGAAAAGCCCTGACAAATAGCAAACAATCCTTGAGCACTGACAGAAGTCCTGACATGTGGCAAAACTGTCTTGCCAAATGCATCTTCCAACCCAACACCTTTCTACAGATGTGCTAAGACCACACAGTCTTGCACATTTTCCTATTCTACTGCAAATTATGAGTAGTATATCTGCCCTTGCCATGAAGTTATAGAGAGTAGGTTAATGTGCTATGAAAATGTAAAATAATTTGGATGAATAACAAAACATGAATTTAATTCAGAAACCCTTAGGGGTATATTCTCATTTCAGTGAGAAGCAGTTTAACCTTAATGAAAGGCTTATGCATAGCTGTCTGTGCAATGAGATGAGAATACACTCAAAACTACTTAAACTCAAGTGCTACGAATAATCTATTTAGAGTTTTTGTAGTCAAAAGGGAGGGAATTTTTACAGTAACTAGTTAGCCCTTATTTGCATAAGAAAATTAGCTGAAATTCAAGTCTTGGAGGAAAATTCAAAGGGCTTTGTCACCTCTATTACATGCTATCTGATCAAATTGTACGTGAAGGCAAATGGCCTGAAATTTTTTTCTGTTTAAATCTTGCTAAGCACATTTTATAAAATTGATTAATTTTTTTTCCTAAAATCTTGTTAGTAAAGAAAATTGTTTCAAGTGTGATTCTTTTCCTGAAAGAAATTGATCATGATTACATTGCAAAAAGATGTTTACCAAATGTTGATCTTTGTTCTTTTAAATGCAAATGAACATTGTTCTTTTAAATGCAAATTGCTAATTGTATCCTATTTTATTTAGACTCTTCTCATAATGAGTTTATTTGCTCTTACTCTTACTTTAACAGTTTCTTACCTCCCATACTGGGCAAATCCAAAGGAGCACCACATTCCATTCCCTTGGATTTGCATCACTGTAGCTACAATCACAGCTTGCCTCTTTGATTCTCAGAAAGACCTGAGTTTTGGTTCTGCCTGTGTTCAAAGTGTAGTTTCAGAGCAGAAGGAAAATGCTAGGTTGAGATAATAGTGGAGGTAGTAGAGGAGAACAGGTTTACAAAATAAGAACATGTGCCAGAAATAACTACTGGCAGTTCTGAAGAAAATGTATTTTGAAATGTCGTGTAGGAGCATCAGTACTTTAACAGGTGGTTATTGCTTGTGCCCACGTGCTGTGTTTAAAATAACTGCAGTGTGTGCACTGAAGTTTTGTACACATTAGGTTGATCAGGAGAGTCATTCGATGACTTTGGTTGTTTGCAGTTTAAACCAGACTATGCAGGTCTTATCTGTTATATATTCAGCTGCATAAGATGATCCTGCATGAATTTTGAGGTAACAATTAAATGCAGTCCACTTTTATTGTTGCACGAAGTGTACAGTGTTAAAGATACAGATTTTAAAACTTATTTAATATATTTTTTACTATTCATTGATTAATAATACCTAAATAGATGTAACTACTTTTACAATTTTACCTGACAATAGAATTATTTTTTTTTTCTATCTTGAGATTGTAGGCAAATAATGTATTTAAGTTCAGTTCATGTTGATTTCAGAAGAACTAGAAAGAATGTTCAGCACTTTAAGAAATCCTCTGGTTTCATACATGGGAAAATACTGCTGACTTCAGATAAGTGTTACTTCAGTTACTCTAAAAGGTTGTTGCTGAGAATACTAATTTTAATAGTCATATTTGCTTTTGAATCAAATATAGGATAGCTGTTGAAGTTATGCATTTTTTTTCTGCCTCTTTAGGCAGTGGACACAGTTTAAATACATGCTTAAATGCAGTCATGCAGTTTAAAATATCACATGCCTTTTACAGGAATTTACCAATTTGGTTTTTTTTTTTTCTTTCTCGAGAGGAAGGTGCTAGTATAAAAATAGCAGCAAAAAAAGTGGAGAAGTGAAGTGAACCCATTCTGACTATAAAGTAGGATCCAGGATTTTGAGTACTTGTTTGAAAGGTGCAAATGAGAGTCCATAGAGAGCAAAATCCTCTATACTGAGATTGCCTCTAAGCTGTTGGGGATGCTTCTGACAGCTTAATTGTGTTCACGTTGTCATTAGCTCTTGAAATACAAAGCAGTAAGGTACATGGCTGTAGAGAGTGGAGCTTTGAAGAGCTTCAGCCCTGGGTCTGTACCCTCTGAATCAACACTGCAGAAAGATTCAATTTAAATGCTAAAATATACTGGAGTACAGATGGAAACCAGACCATGTGGATCATCCCACTGACTTCAGTTTTGCTTCTAACTTTGCACTTGCAAGTTCTTAGAAGTGACCTGACTTGCCGTATCTGAAATGATTCCTGAGCCATAATGATTTGGCTGTGTCACTCAAAGCAGAGACTTCCTTGCAATTTGAAACCATTCCCTCTCCTGTTATGTTTCATATCCAGATAAGTCAGACATCAGGGAGAAAATTCATTATTTTTATAAACGTTTTTGTGAGGACTCTCGAACTGGAGAAGTCACTGAAGGCTAATCCTGGGTGATTGCAGTAGACTGTAAAGCACCCCTAAAATAAATTGTGGTTCAATTCTCGAATAGACATGCATGAAACTAACTGATACCTGTGACACAGATCAGGAGTGACTCTCTATTTCAAACTCATTTTTAAACAACTCCATGATCTATTTTGAAATCTCTTTTCCCTTCCTCACTATTTTAATTTCACTGGTAACTGAAATTTGTGGACTAAGCTTCCAGCTTTGCTTTCACTGTAAGCATGCCTCGCTGCAGTTTTTCTTGGCTAGGGCACAATGAACTTAGTCTTAGTCTGCTGTCTTCAAGTCTTAAAGTAGAAGCTTTCTTTATTAGCTGCAGCTGCCAAAATACATGATTGCTTTTCTTTGATGCCCTCCATTTGTCAAGCAGGAACAAACAGAACCACACTCAAAAGGGAAGAGGACAGTTCTTCTAGAAAAGTTAACTCTGGTTTGGTTTGGTTTGGTTTTTTTAAGTCAGTGTTGATATAATGAGGGCATACATGATGGTACTGAAAAGTATGAGAACGAGTGCAAAATATGTGTATTCAAACCGTAATTATTTTTGAGATGTTGATAATATTGCAAATAAAATCGTGGGAGGTAACCAGATTTCTCTGCAAAAGAACGTGAGGAAATGGGTACCACACTGATTTGCACAGTATGTTGGGCAGCAGTAGAGTAGGATGAGTAAGTGATATCTATGTGTATATGGCTATTCTGTGAGAAAAATACCCCATCTTGCTCCTTCTTCATTGAGTCTCCCAAGGTCATGTTGCTTTCATACGGGATCATGCCAAAGGCATTAGCTGGCCATAGTTGTTGCCATCCTGAATTTGGCTTAAAGCAAGGACTGTAGTCAAAGCTAAAGGCAGGATGACTTGCTAATTTTTACCTGAAGATACAGACCTGCCATATTGTGCATGCTTGAAATACTTTGGGAATGCTCAAAGTAGAAATAGATATGACTTTTTACTCAGTTAGGTAAGCCATTTAAAATCCAGGGGATGAATGGCAACTAGCTGGAAAAAGGACTTAACAAGCTGTAGTGCAAAGGCCAGCATCAAAGAAATGATTAGAAGGACCTCAAAGGTAGCAAGCAATAGATTTCTTTAGCAAGCAAAACTGACTACCTGGAGGTGCTTGGACTTCATTGATTTTGTTCAGACTCAGAAACAGGTCACACCTGCTTTTACTATCCTGCTTTTGGGTAGGTCAGTGGTCTCACAGTTGTACAAGCTAATGGGTCACCTGTATTAAGGGACAAGAGGGATTTTTTCTGAAAAAGGCCAGACCTTTTCAGCACCTAAAACTCCCCAACATCTCCATTGCATTAGTACCTGGAAATAAGAAGCATTAATGTTTATTTTTGAACAGTCTTGAAACTTGAATATGTGACCAAAGTACTCTGGACTCATGGTTCAGGGAGGAAGGATGATTCTTGCTCGTATCTGGAAACAATGGAGTGCCCGGTGTCAACAGACTGCCTTTTGACTTGACAAAGTAGTGGGATACAGCTTGGAACTCTGAGCATTGGGGGAAGGACCCATAGATTCAAGTGGATCAGGTCTTTTTTCTCTTTATTTGCCAAAGTGTGTCCCTCCAGAATAGAACAGAAGCAACTTGTTTGATAACAGGCTAGTAGCTGAGCCACAGCACCCATTTCTGTGGGAGAACTGACCCACCGTGGTAATTCTGAGGTTACTGCGTTTGTGCTTCAGTAACACAATGAATTGGAGAGGAGTTGCCTTGGGCTACTGGCCTGCAAAAAAAGAAACTCATGTTTGAGTTAATGTGACACCTAATGATTCTGGGGTGGTTTTTTGTGACTTTTTTTTTTCTAGTGCATCTCTAATGCATTTCTTCTAGAGGTATAGTTACAGGATCTGTTACACTTCCTCAGTGTTTAAAATTAGTTTTCAGTCAGTGATTTTGAAGTTAGTCGCTTATAATTTAGGTCAGTGAATGTAGTATACATACACTGAGCTAACAGCTTTCTGAGCTTCATTTGATACTACTAACAGGATTTTCTAATGTTTGTTTAAATATTTCAGAGGAAGGGAGTGGAAGAAGAGCATTGAAATAGTGAATGTATGTGTGGTCTTAAGTGAAACAATATAAATGGTAAATTTATCATTTTTTATAGCAAAATGGGTATTTACTATTTGAATGTTATGAAGTATTTACTACTTAAATCATGTCTAGTAGAAAGCTCCTAGAATGAATAGGAAAAGAAAGGCTTCCAGTAACATGAAATTATCATGAAGCATGGAAGTGTTTTTAGTCTTCAGATTCCTGTTTACTCCTGTGAATCAAGCATTAAATCACAATTTAATGTCTTTAACTACAAATGCAAGGAAATTTTTTTTTCCTATGTAATGGGAAGTAGTGCTTATGGAGACAATTGATGTTGGTGAGAAACTTACACTAAGGTGCTGGAAAAGTAAATGTGTCTCTCTGTCTGGTCAGATAGATTTGTAACTGTACAAAGTCTATTGACCTGCTGAATGCTTAAACATCTTACAAATGACAATCGGTTGTCTTTAACTGAAATCAGTGATCTACTTCATAGAAATGCCTTTTTTAGCTTAAATGAAATATAGGAAGGCATCTATCATCTGCTACATTTGTGAGGAAAAGAAATGGTCTGCTGCTTAATAAAGAAATCATTGCTATCACCATTTATTTAAAATTAACAGGGACCATCTAATAATAAATGTTGTTTCTTTCAGAAACCTGCAGGAAGGCCTGTGCTTTGTCCAATGTTCAGAAAATTCAAGCCCTATCAGACCAAGGAAAGAATAAGTTATTTCATTGAAATAGATTTTTGGTGAAGGTGCACTTGCTGGCATTTGCATCCCACCTAAACCGATCCCACCTTGACTGCTTCTGTGGTCTTGGTGGTGGAGGTAAAGAGTAAAAAATAAGTGGTAGGGACATAAGAGAGTGGAGGTACTAGAAGAGATGGGGTAACTAATAAAGATGGGGCATGAAGGAGCACAGAGATGATAGAGTCCCTGGTCAACACAAATGAATTAGTGTTGTGTAGGCTATCACAGAAAATTTGGCTGTAGAGATGTCTTTTTTTCACAACTAGTAATGCAGTCCACTGCAGAAAAGGTAAAAGGAGTGGAACTAGTGAAAAAACTTTGAGATTTTTTGTGACCAAAAAAAAGAGAGAGAAAAGTAGCATTTTTCTAAAATTTCCAACCATTATCAAGCACAGATGGCTGTTTCCAAATGGTTTGCTTCTGAAATATTGCCTACTTCTATGCCAGCTGAATTTTTCAAATATTTTCTAAGTTCAGAGCAGATTGCAGGGATTGAAATGGAAGGTAAGAAGAGATAGCTAGCCTCTGTCTATTTCCAGAAAAAACTGGCAACATGTCAGCCATACAGAGATGGAAATAGATCCTACTGATCCTTTACAGACACCTGGTCAGTAATGCAAATGAGCAGCTCCAGTTCCTGAACTAAACTGAAATAAACTCTACAAAATCTTTTTTTTTAGTTGTGGTTTTTTGTTTTTTTTTTTTTTTACTTTCACAATGTTACTAGTGTTACTTCAGTCTTATGAAAACCCATATTGCCTAAACTGTACCCAAGAGGTCCTCATACAACCTCATCTCCGTTAGTGTCATAGGTTTAGCCCCTGTGCTTTCTGCACAGTGTTATCAACCCATAAATTTTGCTACTAATTAGGAAGAGTTTGCACAGACAAAACAGATCACCTTGAAATGGGGGTAATACTAAGATTTATTGCTACACTACAGAACTAAGGGGAATACTTACATATATATACATATATACATACAACTCTAATTAGTTTTCTTATAATAGCACACTTATATATGTACAAATGCCTCTCCTCCTCTCTCCCTTAAAAACAGTCCAGAGGGAGAAAGAGAAGGGAGGAAAAAAAAAAGTCTTTAAGGTAACAGTTCCATATCTCTGTAGCTCGAACCTCTCTCTCTTCACTGGAANGTTTTTTGTTTTTTTTTTTTTTTACTTTCACAATGTTACTAGTGTTACTTCAGTCTTATGAAAACTCATATTGCCTAAACTGTACCCAAGAGGTCCTCATACAACCTCATCTCCGTTAGGACTGTGAAAATACTGCATCTGGGTCTATGTGTATGTTATATTGATTCTCTTGTCATCCGTGACCTGATTTGGAAAACCTTTTCAGGTCTGCATTGTAAATAGTTTGGCACATATGGTTCTCCTCCCTCATGTCTTAGTCATATGTGCACACATGCTGTGTGGTGATAATATCAAATGATTAATATCTTTTGTTTTCTGTTTGAATGGCAGCTTGGTTTTTATTTTCTTTAATGTGAAGAGATTAACTATTTCTGTGACATTAAAAGAGCACGTTAAAATCTCAGAAAAAGCCCAGTAGGACACTAGGACTTTCGAGCTGAAGCAATAGAGACTGCTGTGAAGTGGGTGGTGTTGAAGACAAGCAAGAAGCTGGGGAGCAGGTCAAGACTTCCATGAAGGGCTTGCTGGCTATAAGAGAAGATAGAAGTGTCTGAGACACCAACTGGCAGGACCAGTGCTACCCAAGTCAGGGTTTCTAGTAGGAAAGCCCTGATCTGTAGATGCTACCTGCCCAAGTGAACACACACTGAATAAGAAAGAAACTTGAGGAAGTAGAAGGATGACTGGGGTGGATAAATGGCTTTTCAGAGCTATATGTTATCTCTGATTTTGTCAAAGTGATGGTGTGTCATAACAGTTAAGTAAACTTTTAGGTAGTTGCTGGACTTGAAAACATGTTGAAGCTTACAGAAGCGTTAAGAACTCTCAGCTGCTTTGGAACATAATGGTGTATGCATTGCTTTTGGCATTTCCAAACATTTGAATGAATGACTTTGCCATCTTCACATTTTAACAAAGGGATATTTTTGAGTATAATACCTATTAAAACAAAACCGAAAAGCCTTACCATCTCTTGCAGTTAGTGGACTCAACGTAAGGTGGAACATCTTGTACACTCCACTGCTATGAAAATCTGTGAGTGCTTCATATAGCTTGCACAACCTAAATTGCCAAGTGATGCAAAGCAGATGAGGCCCAGCATGATTATAAGATCTCAGACTGAGATACTGGAATGATTATAAAAAAGATCTTTTTAGACCTACTGAACATAAAAGACTGCAAGGCAATAAATACCAACCCACAAAGACAACTCTTGAACCAGTAAGACAGACAAATGGACACATATCTTTCTGGCTGAAAGATGTAAAACATGTTGCTGCAGGACTGAGGAAAGATGTTTAGATTACATTTGCAGTCTTAAACATGAAAAACAGATTGCAGCCCAAAACCAGGGACATGTATTTTTGGGGGAGGTATTTTTCAGTTAATAATGAACAGAAGGAGCAGACTGACTGATTAAAAGATGAGAAAGGACAGACTGACTCTGCTCAAAGGAGAACAAACCTGGTTAACAATTCCAGACAGACTCTCCTCAAGAAGGGGATGTTTTGAACTAAAAGCAGACTTAAAAGAAAAGGTATGTGAAGATTTAAGTCAACTCAGGCACACTGGAGGATGGGAGAATAAAATTTGACTCCTGAAACATTTCTGAATGTAATGTGAGTAAATATAATAGGCAGATAAGAAAAATTATGATGAAATAATATGTATTGAATTGATGATAACAAACTTGGCTGCATGTCTGGTTCTTTGGTAGTTCAGCAGAGAAGTACTTCTTCTACCCCAGCCCAAGCGTTAACTATGTGGACTAAATATTCATCTTTCATGATGAAATGAAACCTCTATCTTGTCAGTTGTAAAAAGGAGGGCGGGGGAAGGCCTCTGAACCAGTTTTTATACCAGGATTTAGTAAGGGACAGTGAAAACAAATTCAGAGCCTAAAATGGGTCTCTTAATTGAACAAAGCTGTTCTGACTAACAATGTGCTATCTACTTCCCTACATGGGGATTGGGAGGGTGAATTCTCAGAGACTTCAGGTGCTCTGATTGTGTATATGCTGTTCCTGAGCAAACCACAGGCTCTGTGTTACTGTGGTAAAACACATTGTGGAACACATGGTGGTGTCTGAACTATGTGTTCAGAGCAGGAGCTGTGCATATGAGACATGGTCTGCTCTTGCTCTTGCTTTCCTCCTTTGTTACATAGTCCCACCCATCACAACAAACCCCTGGGCAACTCTTGGTTGTTAAGATTTTTCTTATGGTTTGCTGTGGAAGTGGAAACTGACAACCTTCTTAAGCAGATAAAAATCATGTGTCAGGTTCTGTTGAAATGAAGACATTTAAATAGCTGTTACAGGGGACACTTCTGTCTGCTGTTCCAGCTGTATCTTGCAGGGCAGGAAGGAAAGTAAATGTCTTCCTTTGCTCGTCTTTCTATGCAGTGATGAGACCTTTTCCCTTTCCTGAAATCTGAGACTTTAAAGGTCAATGTTTAAAGAAACATGTGAATATTATAATGGAAATAGTAGTCCTTCCCTCTATTTCCATCACTGTGATTTCTTTTTCTGTTCCTCTGAAGGAACATAAGGGGGAAGGTGAGGGAAGCTGCTTGTTGGTGCTCATTTGACTTCATTTGGGCTGATCACTAGATCAGCAGTTTCTGAGTTTTTTGTTTTGAGAAAACTGCTATGGAGTCTCAAAGTGCTGGGTGATGCTGCTGGGATGGCAGTTTTTTGGTGTTTTGGTGGGATCTTTTTCCAATTAAAAATGTGTAAGGACATAGTTCGTTGGTTTAGATGCACCTCAAAAGTGGCTCTCAGATTTGCTTCTAAACCAACTGCAGCACCCTGAGAAGTACACAGCAGGACTAATCAAGCTGTATGTATGTATGGTTTGCATTCAAGTGTACAAAAACAAATGAGAAAATGCAGATTAGGTAACTATTTCATTAGATCTTTCTTATACATTTCTTATAATTTTTTTATTCTTTCTTAAAAAATCAATCAGCCCATTGGTAGGAACTGAGTGAGATATGACTGTGTCCCATGCATTTTGATTTTATTTGGGGAAGTAGGATATACCATGGGGGCATCAGGAGCACACTCAGGCAGAACTGGATGCCTGAAGCTGACAGCATTCATGATTGAGACTGAGTTCAGCACTCATGGTTAGACTGACATTTCAGAAGTGAGGAGGAATATTTACAGTTCTTTTTGAACTGAAGTAAATTATTTCTGGAAAAGCAAAATTCTCCAATACCTTTACACTATGCCTTCTCCCATTCCCCATGAAGATTCTTAAAGAATAACAGAAGCCAGCAGTCAACGGTAGTAATCTGCAACCCATACCTCACTAATAGCAATTTCTGCCATCTGCTGTTTGCATGCTAGTGGCTTGGGAAACTGAGTACCTATGGAACTGTAATTCATAAGTCTTGCTTAAAATAATAATTTAAGTCTACATTTAGTTAAGATTTTAGGCTTCTTTAAGGATTGCTGTTGTGGTTGATAGTGTAAAATTCTGTTTCCTAATGCAATTTCTTTGGGTTGATAAACAGACATTGGGTTGATAAACAGACATTTACAGGATCATAGAATCATTTAGGTTGGAAAAAAACCTTTAAGATCATCAAGTCCAACTCTTAAGCTAACACTGCCAAATTCATTCATTAACCATGTCCCTAAGCACCACATCTACTGTCTTTTAAATATCTCCAGCAGTGGTGACTCCACTACTGCCCTGTGCAGCCTGTTCCAATGCCAGACATTTGGTGAAGAAACTTCTCCTAACATCCAATCTAAACCTCTCTTGGTGCAACTTGAGGCCATTTCCTCTTGTCCTATCACTTGTTACGTTGGAGAAGAGACTGAGTCCCACCTCGCTACAACCTCCTTTCAGGTAGTTGGAGAGAGCAATAAGGTCTCCCATAGTGGTGTAGCAGGTCCTTGACCATTTCCCCTTGGATTATGGAGGCTTCATTCTGCTCCCTGCCCCTGTCTTCCCGCTCGGGGGTTCTGTACCTGGAGATCAACTAGTCTTACTGTTAAAGACTGAGGCAAAGGCGGCATTAAGTATCTCAACCTTTTCCTCATTCTTTGTCACTGTGTTTCTCTCTGCATCCCATAAAGGATGGAGATTCTCCTTAGCCTTCCTTTGTTTTTCTTAATGTATTTATAGGAACATTATTATTGTCTTTTACAGAAGTAGTCAGATGAACTAGTTGGGCTTTGGCACTTCTAATTTTCTCCCCATATAATCTCAACACATCTTTGTAGTCCATTGGAGTTGCATGCCCCTTCATTGCTGCCTACCTGAGGAATCAATAGTGGATAGTAATCTAAAGGGTAGAAAAACTTCCTCTTCATATCTTTAAGCCAGTCCCCATGGAGGCTGCAGGCTTCCCTTAAGATGTGGGTCCAGTGTGCCCCAGTGTCTGAATACAATCAACAAAGATAAAAAAATGGCAAACATTAAGCTTTCAATTTCAGAAACCACTAAGTAAGGATAGCTGTAGAGATTCTAAAAAATGTCCTGACAGTAGTATGTGACTGTTAACAGTTGAATTAAGACATTTAGCTTGTGAGGGAAAAGAAGCTGCAACAGTTCTGTATTATGGTTTTGCAATGCTTGCTGAAACTTTAACCAAGTTGTTGATAGCTATCTGTGTTTTCTTCTAGACACCACGTTACTAAAATCATGTGATGAGCTCTAGACTTGATAGGAGTTTTCTGTTCAAGAGTTCTCAGTAACCAGAAAATTACTAGGGTCCTGAAGATCCTAGTGAAATGAGTCCTCTCTCAATCTTCAAATAGTTGTCACTAGAGAGCAAAATGTACTAAGTATCTCACCACAGGCACCTTTCCTTAAAGGATCAAGTATATCTGCTAGCACTCATATTTCAAACCTAAGACAAGGAATG
This sequence comes from Oxyruncus cristatus, assembly GCA_013399855.1. Lineage (NCBI taxonomy): Eukaryota > Metazoa > Chordata > Aves > Passeriformes > Cotingidae > Oxyruncus > Oxyruncus cristatus. Next base: position 1,158,769 of record VXAY01003855.1, on the reverse strand, counting down.
GGAGAAATGATCTAATAAATTAGCAATTTATCTGTTCTTTTCCCCATCATTGTCATAAAAATAAGACAACTGGATGATATGAAGTAACACAGTATAAATATTAAAGGCTCCAAGGACACAACAAAACTTCTTGTAGATCTTAAACTGTTGGTGTCAACAATAGAGGTACAAAGGAGGCATGAAAGAAAGGTAGTTTCTCAGTGGCACTTTCAGTATCATGTTTAAGGGCATTATCACAGGCCCTGCATTCAAGCCTTACTTTTACTGAAAATGAATTGAGGTTCAGAGTTGCTGTGCCTGGCCAATGGAAAACTTTTGAGTTTTAAAGAAAGTATGTGCCAAAGAAAGTATAGCTGAAGATCAAAATGCACCATTCTTGGGAGACTCTTTGGTAGGGGACCTAGAAGCAAGGCTTGTGGTGGCTGATGTGAACTGGCCTGTGTACTGTACAGATCTTGGAGCATACTATCTTTTCTTCAGGTTCTCTCACTAAGGGAACCACTCGAATTGCTCTAAGCAGGAGTCTGTGTGCAAACTAATATGTATGCAGTGTGGACACTGAGAAGCCAAGGGCTGTGCAGTGAAACAGAAAGGGAAATAATTTGGCTATGTAATTGTGATGTGTGTTAGGGCCAGCAACTCAGAGAAGTCTTGCCCAGGTAGGGTGCTTCACAGCATGCCTGGGAACACTGGAAGTGTAGTGCTTTCCATGACATAAATTCGTGGATTCTCCAGATTTGTAACAGTTTTCAACCCTGAGGTGTTGGAGAGGCTTGGCTTCTGAGTTACCTGTCCCCGACAGCGTAAATGTGGCATCCTAAAAGTAGCATGTACAAGGCAGAACACAGTAGAATGCTGTTTAAATTTTACAGGAAGTTCATGAAACCTGACATGTATTTTATACTAAGAAGTCACCTAAAAATCCTCACTTTCCAATAAAAATGTAGTTCCAGGAGAAAATTCTTAGCCAGTTACAATATGGAAGAAAACACTAGTATTCATGTTAATTAAGGTTAGATGATATAGAAATTACTCTCCTCTGAAAATGAAAGACAGAATGTTTAAAGATAGAAATGATGACAATGCTTCTGTCCATGGAAATGAAAATGAGCATTTGATCTGAACTCATAATTTGGATTTGGTTGTGGGGTTTTTTTCCTCTTATGTTATAAAATAACCACTCTAACTCAGTCTTAATTCTTTGGAAGTTACAGATGAGATTTTAAAGCCATATATATAATGATTTATATGAATTACAGTAAATGACAAGAACCTCCTTTAAATCTGTCGAACTTAATTTTCTGCTCTGTGGAGCACAGTGATTGAGACAGTAAAGCTGAATGACGTTTTACACTGTGCATAATGCCAGCTGCCAAAAGCCTGTGGCATTAGCTGAATCCACAGTAAACCCATGGAAAACTGGTCAAGAAGATGCGATGCATAATGCTCTCTCAGCAGTGCTTCCAAGGGAACTTCCAGCATCATTTTGCAGTGCCTACAATGGCAAAGCAATGGCATTCTCAGAGGAACAGAACTGTACCTAGCTATTTCAAATATTGGTTTGGGTGCTGCTAAGTGGTTTGAGAGTCATACTTTCTTTGGACCTCTGTAATATCAAAATCATAATTAGGATAGGTATCATAGTAGCGCAGCTGTATCCAAAAGGGAGTATGTAGCATACTATCTTTCAAGCTAAATTGTTAGTAGGTATTTAGATTCACATAGGTTATTCTGCTGGGCAGAAATAGTGACGAGAGGATTGCCTATAATGTTTAATGCATCTTTATTTGTTTGCAGAGCAAATCTTCGTAAAATTGTATCTTCCTAAATGAAAGAAGATTAGAAATAATAAAGGGAGTCTCTATTCGTTGTTCTGAAAATTCCCCTTAGTGCCAAGATGATGCTTGAAATGCACTCTCTGAGGTTTCCTCTATGTTTGCATTGCAAGTGTTCCTCTAATATTTTTTTGTTTTCCATTGTTATTTCTGGCCACATCTGTGATGTTTCTCTCTTTGTCTTGCATATACAGTAGTACCAACAACTTCAAAATAGCTTTTAGCCACCAGGAGAATCCCTCCTTTTCCATTACACAACAGCACCAGAGCAGCATATGCATGGGTTAGAATGGTAATTTCTTCTGTTTCTGAGGAAAAACTTAGCATTTGATTCTTCATTTCCATAGATTTTTTTAAAAAATTGTAATTTTCCCTCATATGCTGCACTAAAATAAATTTCAGATGACAGGTGAAAGGAAGAGTTGGACATAAGTATGCCGCTTTTTTGACACTATTATTATTCTTAACAGAGCATTTTAAAACCTCCACTGTTTAGGGATGGAAATCTTTAGGTCCATATTATGCTCTTTCCCTTAAACTATAGTTATCAAAAAATATCTGTTGTAATCAAGTATAAAGGATAATATGGCAAGGTACTTGAGCAGCTTGGATCCTCAGATGTAGATACAGTCTTGGAAAATACAGAAGTCTTTGGTATATGTATGACAAAAAAGTGCTCTGTATGTATGACATCTCTGTTGAACAGTAGCCATACGTGTCATGTCTCATACTCACTGCATTTGTTACTCATAGTAGAACAGAGAGGTAATGTATTTCATTTTGTTTTACTGCAATCAGAAAGCAATATCATCCTTCTCATTGCACAACTAGCAGTGGAAGAATTAAGTTGTATGTAGCTTATTCAACTCTTAGTGACAGAGCTACAAAAGAAATACCTGAATAAAACATTGTTATAAATATGCTAGCATCAAAGCTACCTTCATATCATGTAGAGGTTTTTTTGTACTGTTAAAAATCAACTCTATAAAAAAATACTTTAAAATCTTTTTTGAAAATGGAACCTTAATCAAAAGACTTGTTTTTCTATTGTATTTTGAAACCCTGTGTTCACCTCTTCAAGACTAAAATTTTGGCTTATGCTTAGAGAAAAATGCTATTTCTTAAAACAGACAAACTGAAACAAAAACAAAAAACCCACCACAATATGCATCTGTAATCATTTATTTGTGAATTCTCTTTTTGAGTACAATGGTTTCTTTGGCTCCATGGTGAAAAAACTTTCTCCACAAATGTGTTGAGCAGATATATTTTTTGATATCTTGAACAGTAGGTGGAGGTGAGCTTTCTCAGTGTGGTTTGAAAGAAAACTTAATGTAGTGCATGCAGGAGTTCAGGTCTCGTAATCTCATTTTAGTTCTACCCCATTCTCAGCTCTGTATCTTTAGACTTGTTTCACAATTTCTCTGTGCTTCCATTTTTCATTTTTATTCAGGTGCCTATGCCTGAATTAGATTGTTGTATAGGATTTTTGGTGTAGGTGCTTCATGGGGTATCAAACTATCAAACCTAGATAATCTGAGGGTTGCTTTCCTATTGCTCTCTCTCTTTTCCAAAATAAATTTGTACCCATGTAAATTTATACATACCATATATTATATAGACACATGCATATATAGATATGTGTATGTATTGTTTCCTTACACATAACTTATTTCAGTAATAATTATTATTTTGCAACTCTCTTATGTTACTTCTACTTTTTAAATTAGTTTCTGGATCTATTGCCTCAGTTGGGCGCTTAGGGTTTTGGCATAAGAGATGGGAGATATTCTGATGGAGATCCACAGCCTAGTGTAGCCAAAGCAATATGTTACACAGCATGTCTTTACTTTTTAAATGCCAGACTGGGAAAGTGCACAACTGGTTACCGTGCTGCTGTACCTCTCTGAGTCAGCTGAAAAAAGTAATTATCCATTGTTCTCAGGATAGAATCATAGAATGTTTTAGGTTGGAAAAGACCTCTAAGATCATCAAGTCCAAGCATTAATGCAGTGTTACCAAGTCCACCACTCAACTTTATCCCCAAGTGCCACATCTTTATGTCTCCAGGGATGGTGACTCCACAACTGTCCTGTTCCAATGCCTGACTACCATTTCTATGAATAAAATTTTCCAAATATTCCATGGTGCATCTTGAGGCCATTTCCTCTTGTCATATTGCTTGTTACTTGAGAGAAGAGGATGATTCCCACCTGGCTACAACCTCCTTTCAGGTAGTTGTAGAGAGTGATAAGGTCTCCCCTCAGCCTCCTCGTCTCCAGGTTGAACAATCCCAGTTCCCTCAGGCACTCCTCATAAGACCTGTGCTGCATCCCCTTCACCAGCTTTATTGCCCATCTTTGGACCCACTCCAGCACCTCAATGTGTTTCTCGTTGTGAGGGGCCCAAAACTGAACACAGGTTTCGAGGTGCAACCTCACCAAAGCTAAGTACAGAGGGATGATCCCTGCACTACTCCTACTGGCCACGCTATTTTGGACACAAGTGAGGATACCATTGGCCTTCTTGGCCACCCAGGTGCACTGCTGGATCATGTTCAGCCCCTATCAACCCGCAACCCCAGGTCCTTTTCCTCTGGAGAGCTTTCCAGCCACTTTTCACCCAGCCTGTAGTGCTGCTTGGGGTTGTGACCCAAGTGCAGGACCCAGCATTTGGCCTTGTTGAATCTCATTCAGTTGACCTCAGCCCATCAATCCAACCTGTCCAGGTCCCTCTTTAGAGCTTTCTTGCTCTCCAGCACATCAGTACTCCTGCCCAACTTGGTGGTGTCTGTCTGTGAACTGACTGAGGCTGCACTCAATCCCCTCATCCAGATCATCAGTAAAGATACTAAACGGAACAGACCTCAAATACTGAGTCCTAGGAAACATCACTTGTGACTGGCCACCAGCTGGATGTAACTCCAGTTCACCACCATTCCCTTGGTCCAGCCACCAGACATATTTTTTACCCAGTGAATATTACAGCCATCCAAGCCATGAGCAGCTGGTTTCTCCAGGAGATGATGTGGGAGATAGTGGCAGAGACTTTACTGAATTCCATGTAGTCTTTCCTTCCTACTCCAATCATATCACCTATCAAGGAAGGAGATGAGGTTGGCCAAGCAGGACCTGCCTTTCACACATCATGGTAGGGCCTGATACCCTGGTTGTCCTGCATGTGCTGTGTGATGGCATTCAGGCTGATCTGCTCCATGACCTTCCCCAGCACAGAGGTCAGACTGACAGGCCTGTAGCTCCCTGGATCCTCCTTTCTGGCCTTTCTAACTAGGTGGCTATCACCTAACCTCCAGTCAACTGGGGTCTCCCCAGTTAGCCAGTACTGCTGATAAATGATGGAATGTGGTTTGGTGAGCCCTCCCACCAGCTCCCTCAATACTCCAGGTAGATCCTATGCAGCTCCATATGTGCCTGTTTTCCAGTTCAGGTGACTGGGTGCCCAGAGAACAACTAGTCTTATTGTTAAAGACTGAGGCAAGGAAGGTATTAAATACCTCACCCTTTCCCTCAAGCACTATTAAAAGGAAAATATAACACAGACACTCCCACACCCCACAGTAGTAAATGATTTTATAACAGAATTAAGCATGCTCATTTGTTACTCACTCTAATTTATTCAGGGTAGGCCCAACACTAAAGTAGACAGGTTTTTTAGGGGGGCTGGAGTCTCATTTGCATTAATATACGTTCACACTTCTGTTTGGCAGTAAAGAAATTCAGTATATATGTGTGCTGACTTCAAAGGTGTGTTAGGAAAGGCCTATGTAAATACGAACAAGGTCCTGGAGTTCTGACCTAGTGAAACACTTGTATCTCAGGTATAACCCTATGCTTCCTTCAGGATGAATAATGTGAGCTTGCTGTTCTTTGGTTTAATAGATGATATGTGGCAAAGTTGAACTAAATCTCCATGTTGTCAGAGTATTATGTAGGTGCTTTCTTTTTTTCCTGGCATTCAGCTTTGGGGCCTATTTTCATTTTGTGTGTGATTTGGGGGGTTTTGGGAATTGCTACCACATAGCCTTTATTATTTATAAACTGTTTCTGTCCCTTACTAAAAAAGCCAAAAAACATAAAATGCTTTGAATGAAATCTGAGCTAGGAAAGAAAATTACCTAAAATGTTACAAACTCTTATCTTTTTTAATTAAAATGGTGCTAACCTCATTTTAAGTAAAAGGAATAATTTCCAAACTGAGTATTTATGTCAATGTACATGGTAACTGGCAAGATATGGATAGCGTATCAAAGTCTTCAATGGTCATATTGTCAGGGTCAATGCAGCCTCAGCCAAAGCAGTATCATATTAGATTGTCCTAAAATGTCATTAAAGAGCAATGTAATTTTGTCTCTTTCCCAAGTTTGTTGCTGCTGTGGCAGAGATGTGCCTAAATACATTTTTTAACAATTTGCTAATCTAACTTCATTTCTTGTTTCCCAAATTCAGAGCTTGAAACATCTTAATCACCTGTGTGTGTTTAATGGTGAGGTCCAAATGCTCCGGGAAATACATTTCCCAAGGCTGAGTGAAGAGACTTGTAGTGCACCTAACCCAGAAACCTTGTTGTGACCAGGCACAGGCCAAGAGCATTTATCCTATCTGACCCTGAAGATCGAACAGCGGGCACATGCCTGAGAGCAAAAGCTGCAGCTTCAGCTGGGGGGTCTGCGCTGTCTATCCCAGCAGCAGCTGGTGCCTCCACGCAGGTGGAGCTGCTGAGGGAAGAGAGTGCAGTGCAGTGCAGACCTCAGGACAAGCCTAGACCTTTTTCCTGGCCTACAAAAGGTGTGCCCAGGGGGAGGACCTCCTGCAGCAGGTGACTGAGTAGCAGGAGGTGGTGAGAAAGCTACGTAACATCTGGGAGACCAAGAAGGAATTATGTAACTGGTTCCAAATGCAATCTGCAGTGGATCCACAGCCCATGGCCAGTCAGCCAAAAACTCCCCCAGTGGCACACACAGAAGGAAGGGAGTGCCAAGAATGCATCAGAATGGAAGTTTGCAATGGCAGGGACCCGCAAGAGGAAGAGACTTACCCTGAAGCCTCTGGTGCCCTTGCAGAACCACTTACACCACTCTGCAGACAGAGGAAATATAGAATCATGGAATGGTTTGGGTTGGAATGGACGTCATAGATCATCTAGTTCCAACTCCCTTTCCAAAGACAAATCACATCCAGAGAGAGGCTGGAGCTGAGTAAGGCAGCCTAATCTGCTCCCTGTGTAACAACCACTGCAAATTAAGAAAAAGCAGCAGGTCGTAGCAGTAGGTGACTCTCTTCTGAGCATTACAGAGGCACCCAAGTGCTGAGCTGATGTGCTCTTTAGAGAGGTGTAGTGCTTACCAGGAATTTGTATGAGGGATGTCACTGAAAGACTACTAAGCCTTGACTGTTACTGTCTGCTGCTTTTTCACATGGGCACTCATGATACAGCCAGGGGCAGTGTTGTGAAGTTTTACAAATCCCTGGGAGCAATAGTAAGGATCTGTGGAGCGCAGGTAGTTTTTTAATCAGTTCTCCTGGTCAAAGGGAAGGGTCACTTGAATCTGTAGAATCAACAAGTGGTTACAGGACTGGTGCCACAGTCAAGTGGAGACCAACGATGAGTGGCGTTCCTCAAGTATTGGTATTGAGACTGCTGCCATTTGACATTTTTGCTGGCAACATGGACAGTGGGATTGAGTCCAAATGCAGCAACTTTGCCGATGACATCAAGCTATGTGGAGTGGTTCCCATCCCCCTGGAGGGAAGGGATGCCATCCAGTGGAAGCTTGATGAGCTTAAAATCTGGGCCTTGGGCAAACCTCATGAAGCTCAACAAGGCCAAGTGTAAAGTGCTGTACCTGAGTCACAACAATCCTGGCAATCCAGGACAATCCTAAGCACAAATACAAGGTAGTTGGAGAATGATTTGAACGGAGCCCTGAGGAGAAGGACTTCGGGGTGCTGGCTGACAAGAAGTTCAATGTGACCCAACAATATGTGCTTGCAGCCCAGAATGACAACCATGTTCCTGGCTGCATCAAAAGAAGTGTGACCACTCGGTTGAGCGAGATGATTCTGCTGTAGCAGTGAGTCCAGAGGAGAACCACAAAGATGATCACAGGGCAGGAGCACCTCTCCTATGAAGACAGGCTCAAAGAGCTAGGGTTGTTCAGACCACAAAAGAGAATAATCCAGGGAGACCTTCTAGCAGCCTTTCCAGTATCTGAAGGGGGCCTAAAAGAGAGCTAAAGAGGGACTTTTTGCAAGGGCATGTAGTGATAGGATAAGGGGCAATGACTTCAAACTGAAAGAGGGTAGGCTTAGATTAGATATGAGGAAGAAATTCTTTACTGTGAGGGTGGTAAGGCACTGGAACAGGTTGCCCAGAGAATCTGAGGATGCTCCATCCCTGGAAGTGTTCAAGGCTGCGTTGCATGGGGTTTTGAGCAGCTTGGTTTAGTGTAAGGTGTCCCTGTTCATGGCAGGGGAGTTGGAACTAGATGACTAATTTTTAAGGCCCATTCCAACCCAAATCATTCTATGATTCTGTTAATGTGAACATTATTGGCCTTCTGCACTTATATGGATAAATTCTGCATTTATTAATAATTACCTTAAGAAAATATATAGCTACAATATAATTGCCATTAGAACAACATTTGTGTTCATTAAGAGCATGGATCATACAATTTCATTAGAAGACCTGACAAATATTTTTCAATCCATTGCCATAAATGCAGAATTTGCAAGTTAATCATTAAGAGTAAGTTTAAAATGATCAAACTGATTGGGGTTTTTTTATAGGTGGGTTTACTTCATCATTATGATTACAACTGAATTGTCAGTAAGAATTTCTGTGAATAAGATGATGACACGTGATTTACCTAGACTTTGAGCAGTACCTTTTTGCTGGCACCTGGTTCATTATGAGTAAAGTTAGAAGTGTCACAGATGCTGCAGATTTAGTTCTTGTTTTATTATTCATGCATTCTTAACTGAGGGGTTTTTTTTTCTAGTGGATTGGTGGCTGTGAGGTGTCGATAAAAATGTAAGTGAATTTGGTTCTCTGAGGACAATACCTTGAATGCTCCTGTATTTTAATGATGCTCTTGTAGAAAGTTACCAGTAATGGGTTGGTAGTTTGTCCTTTCTGTGTGTGGCAAGTTAGAGGGTTTTACCTTTGTTGGGGGGGGCAAGTTTTGAGGGATAGCTTTCAACCACAGCATAAAGTTTAACACTTCTCTGCAGCTTCTTTATAGTAGTTTTCAGAGGCTTGGAGAAGGAGACTAATTTGAAGGAGCATCAGAACTTTGTAGTCCATGCAATCCTCTGCATTCTGGCAGGTAGAATCAGCAGGGAGTGGAATAGTAGTTTAAAATTAATGTAGTTGGTGTTATCCAGAAAGTTTTATTGCAAAATAATTTTCCATCATCTCTCTATAAACATGTATCATTAAATATACAACTATGTGGTGGGTTGAAAAACTGTATCCTAGGTTTCTTTTGCTGAGCCCAGTAGTTTGATTTGCTCTACATATGGCTGAAAGCTTAGAAAGAATGTGTAGATTGTATTGATTAAAATTGAATTGTGAAAAAATGTATCAGCTGAAGAATTTGAAATTTTGTCTCTGCTTATACTTTTAGTCCTGCTGGGTTTTTTTTCTTTTTTTTTCTCCCTTTCTTTTCTACCTTTTGAGAGAGAGGGCGGAATATAATTAACAAGACTGAACAGGTTCTTTTAATTAAAAGTTTCAAATGTGAAACATATTTCATCAGTTCACTTCGCTGTTAGAGTTCAATTTTAGAGTTGAAGTATCTGAGATTATTACTGTGAATTAACGTTATGGCCAGCACTGGGAAAAAAACATTTATGGTGGAGAGTTCATGTGTTTTCTTGAGTGTCCAATAAGCAGTCTCCAGCATGGGATGATCACCTAAGCATTCTGTTCTATCCTTCTTCTTCACCCTATTTCTTTTAGTCAGAGTGCATTCACTTAAAAATTGTCTTTTAAAACTCACTTGCTATATGGTAGTAGTCAAGAATCAAAGGTAAACTTACTGTGACATCGTCTAAACGTAGAATCACATTTTCTGTTTTCCTCGACAACAGAAAAATTAAGTGCTCTTTTTTTTAACATCACTTCCACCTGAGCATATCATCATGGAAGAAAAAGACATGATGATACAAAGTTTTGCCCTTGCTTCAACTGCTGACTCCTTTTTTTTGTCATCTTGTGGCCTTACCAAATGTAGGTTTTTGGGAAAGGCTAGCCTACTTCGTCCTAATGAAAAAAATGCTTGTAAAACTGAGGAAAAATTTGATAATTTATGCCTCGTATTTGTCATAGGAGTCAATAAATTGCTGATCCATATTTTGATTTTGAGTCTTAGTGGAAATTAGATCTTCTCTATTTTTCTGTTGCCCTGGTATTAATGAGTCTGGTTATTGGTATCCCCAGTGAAGCCAGATAAAGAGGTAGCATTTAGCTCGAATGTTCTTGACTCAACCTTGCAGTAAAACAGCAAAGCCTTTGATGTTTGCTTTGATGCTTTTGAAAGGAAATACTTTGACTTAGAAATAATTGATTTTGCATCTAAATTCAACAAAATTCATTAGTTGTCATAGAACATTTTAAGTCTGTTTAATCCATATTTTCTTCCAAAAAAACAAAACAAAAAACAAAAAAACAAAACAAAAACAACAACAACAAAAAAAAAACTTGGAAAAATTTCAACCATCACTGTGTAGTTTCCACGTAGCTAGCAAATTACCTAGCAAAGCTGGTTTCATTATTTTCCTATTGAATGATCATATGCTTCCTTACTTTTATAGTCATAATAATAAGAGCAAGAAGCAAAGGGAAATGTAAATAGCCATAACATTCAAGCATGCACACTTGAATGTGGAGACCTGTTTCACTAAGCAAACCTATTTGCAATTGTTGACTTCAGGAAGTGATGGAAGTATGTGAATTTTGTACTTCATCTCATTTCAAAAGGCTTTTGCCTCTTTCTGACTCTTCCACATATTAATTCTGAGTAAAGGTTTAAGTATGCCTGATACGTAAAAAAAAAATCAAAATTATTTCAGTGCCATTTCCCATTGCACTTTGTAGGGTAAAACACTGGTTTTTAATTTCTTATAAAATATTTACATGCCATATGTGCACATGGAGATAGGGTTATTTTCTCTCCTTAAGTCGGAAGATGTACTTGCACATAACTACATAACTACAGAAAAAGAAGCCCAGGCCTCCTTTTGCTTCAAACATCCTTGTAGCTAACAATTATTTGATTCTCTCCTTCACTTATTTCAATATACTTCTACAGGATCTGTTCTGAGAAATCTGCTGGCACCAGCAGTGAGAGCTGCCACTCATACATGTAAGCTCAGTTTCTGGTAGGAAGGAGACTGTTCTTTTAATTTTATTTTTTCTCTGTGGGCAAGTTACAAGCCACAGCCTTTAAAAAATAAACCTGAATAATGGACTATTTTGAAAAAAAAATAGAAAGTTGGAACCTTTGGAAGGTTTGGAGACTTTTTTCTCAATAAAGAACCATTGGGATTTGTATAGGAGTAGTTTCACAGGGTATTTTAATACTGTTCATCAACAATTATACATTTAAAAAAATAAAATTTAAAAAATGCATACTGATTTCCTTGTGAAAATTTGCCAAAAGTTGGTTTTGTCTTTATTTGTGATTCTATAGATAAAAATATCCTGCTTTATATTTTTATTTCATTTGTAAAGATCATATTCATTATTTACCCTAAGTAATTCAAGCAGGAGGTAGATGTCACTGTAAGTAGAAATAATAATCAGAATGTAGTGTGGTAAGAGGGATCATCAGCTAAAATCTGCACATACTCCATTTGAGTTTTTTCTGTGGGAAATGGATGGCAGAACTTTCTCCTTGCTCCTAAGGTAGGTTTCTGTGTCATATTTGACCTATAATACAGTCTCTGCAGGTCTAAATGTGATGTACATCTATTTAAAAACAAATTTCTTATTTTAGGGGTCTTGCACCTACCATCCTACATTTTCTTGATTCCATAAAAATAGATGGACAGTCCCATGCTGTTTCATTCTCATAAAAGAAACAAAAAACCTGTTATTGATGTACAGATGGCTTCAAAAACTTCTAAGAGCTTTTGAAAAGACATTGAGGACAATTACTTCTAAGCCTTTATGGAAATAAGAGAAAGCAACTTTGTCTAGACCATTTTTCTGGATAATAATTAGAAGGTTTAGAATTGCCAGCCGGGTGGTTTTAGCTGTGACAGTGGGAAGTATAGCTTCTTTCTTTATTTGACTCTCTGCTCACCAAGTGTTTCTGAACCTCTTTGTAAATTGTGATTTTTTTTTTTTCTTTTTTTCTCCAGGGTAAACCTATGCTGCCTTATTTTATCTTTTTGTCCTTGTTCCCTGCCAAACAAACAAATAAATAAACAAAGCCTTATCCATGCAGAAGAAAAAAAAAAAATCTTCCACAGAGGCTGTTTTTTTCTTTATGAAGTTTTACTTCATGTTTCACGTGAGCATTGCAAGCCTCACTACTTTTTCCTCCAAGCAGAAGAAGGAGGATATGCCTTCAAAAGTGCAATAAGAACCCACTACATTTTTTGCTCTTTAAACATAAAACAGAAATTCCAAATACTATTACTTGTCAAAGCAAATTTTACTCTTAATTAAGAATTCTTTCCTTGAAGAAGAATCACAGAAAACAAATAGTTTGAGGCAGGTATCAGTCATGACACTTAACATGCCCATAGAAAGTGCCAATAAACTGTGATGTGATGGTAGTATGAAAGTGTTCACTTAAGCTATAGGGTTAAAGTCAGTTTGTGTGAGCTGAATGTGGTCATTCACAGAGACAGTAATATAGTATAACTGGGAATAGGACAGCATGGCAAAACTCCAAACAACAAAAAATCCCAAGGGAGTTCTGGTCTGACTCTGCACCAAAACATCACAAACCTCCATGCATTCAGTCCTGAATCCCATTTGAATTACATCACAGACCAGTGCTGCTTTTGTCTGTCCATGAACACTGTTGAGAAAATTTCTGTGTTTATTTCTCATAGAAGAGAGAAATCTACCAGTTTTCCAGACTGTTTATCCAAATCCCCTTCGGTCCATACCTAATTTATTCTGGCACACCTGTAAACCTCATCTCCATTGCACAAGCCCAGCGTGAGAGAGACCACCTGCTTTTGCTCCACACAATTGTTGCCTTCTCAGATGAATCCTTCGGGGCATCTGAGGTGCAACGTTCATGTGCAAACCAACCATACCACGTCTACCTTGGGCACCAAAGGCTTGACTGCAGTGCAGCATGACATAAGAGGTACGATAGCTGTTTTCCCTGATGCTGAATGACAACCACCAAAGTCTGTGGGATAAATCAGTTTGAAGAATATTCAGTAAGAGGAGTCCATCTACAGGCAGGTTTCATCTTGCTGCTGAAACAGGTATTGAGGCTCTTTTGTTTATCCCAGGAAATCGCTGTTTACTGGTTGCATCTGTACACCTCACTGGAGCAATGCTTTCGACCTTGATGTTCACACTGCTCACCTGCCAGCCAGGACCATTGCCTACTGCTCCCAATAGCTGCCTTCCCTGCCAGTTGTTCTTGCTCACTCTGTCTGCTGCTTTGCTCTGTCAGACAGTCTGCCATTATCTCCCCATCTGTTCATTTTCACTCTTGCTGTTCGCAGCCACATTTCTTTGCAACCCCTATAGGGTTTCAGTTCTTTTAGAAAGGATATAGTTATATCGATCAATCCACCTGGAGCCTTCCCTTTTTCTTTTTTTTTTCTTTTTTTTTTTAAAGAGGAAAAGCTCAATCCTTTTTCATTATTCCCTTAGTACAAACTTTTTTTTCCATCAAGGCGTAAGCTGCAGCATTCTTTTAGGGTGACTTATCCAATCTATGGACAGGTTAGTTGTTTATGCTTACCAGAGAAATCTTCCCCAATTTTACCATTTAGCTATGTTTAACAGGGATCTTGCCAAGAGTTGCAAGAATTACTCAATCCATGTGTGAATAGAGTTTGATCAGCTCAGGCTTTTGACTGATTACAGGCAGCTTCCTTTACTGTCTGACCCAAGTCAACACAGCCCCATTGAACTCCCCACTGAAGTTTCCAGGGAGAAACTGCTGTCTGAAGATCTCAGGAAGACAATAGAAATTTACTTCACATCTCCTGTGCAGATCATACAACCCAGTGGGATTACTGATTGGATTTTTGTTATTTAAGAGTATGACTACAGCTAATGTACATTCATTTTGTGATAAATTGTAGCTATCAGGTCCTGTTTTGTGGCATCTCCAACAGTCAATTCTTTGCTGAATTTCTGTCCTGAATTTGTGCAAATTAACTTTCCTATATTACTGCAGTGTATTGTATTCATTCATAAGAGAGATACAGCTTTCAGTTTCTCCATTTACTTCAGTGCCTTTTGAATTATATTCCTGGCCTTCAAAATGCTTGTAATCCCTCCCAGCTTAGTGTGATAGTCCTTGTTCCATCATCTAACTCACTGATAAAAATAATAAATAATACCATACTGCAGATTGTCTCTTGTGAACTTCACCCACATAATCCTTGTTTTTGTCAGTGATTAGATGTTGTTATCAATAGCTGTAAGCTTATTTTAATGTCATCTGCCCTATACCATGTCTCCTTTATTTTGCTTGTGAGGATACCATGTAGTAACCATGGCTTATTTGTACATATCATTTTTTAGCCTGTGAAATCTTTTCATTTCCAAGCATGTTGTTTCAATATTTTGGAATAAGACTTGCACTATTGAATTTGGGGGTTTTTTTGTACACTGTACTTCTTTTCTTTTACACCCAAGCTGATATTTTAGTGGATGTGCACTTGTCCTGGTTTGCAGCTGTAGGAACAAGGGTCTCATATGGCACAATGGAGTGCTTCCACCTGTTTGTGTCTTTGGTTTGCTTTTAAAATGTAAATTTTTGCTATGTTTAGAAGAGCTGTTCAGTGCTTTCTAGCAATTAAGGTTAACACCACTGTATACAAGTGCCAGAACAATTCTTTTTAATATATAGTAAATGAACTCAGTGTCAGATATAATGTGTGGTTATGGTGTACTTGTCAGTTACACCCTTCTCATTTTGAGTCTAAGTGAAAATGAGAAGTAGTGAGTGAGTGATTGATTAATCTATTTTTCCTTCTTATTGAGTTGCAGTTTTATTTAAAATTACTTTGCTGATTTTTTTAAATTCACATTTTCATCTGAAACTGAAAGTATTTGTAATTTTTTTCTGTTAGCCTAGTGAAATTTGGGGTCCAGATATGCAGTACCTGTAAAGACCTTTGTAAGTATTCCTGCTACTGGGGAAACCCTGGAAAGAAATTTTTTTTAGAGCACCTGATACTCTCAGTCAGTGTGCAGCTCTTACTATCTCCCTGGAATTGCTGTAGTGTTTCCCTTCATGTTTAGTCAGCTTCAGTTGCTAACTATAGATGTGGGACCAGTACTGCTCTTGCTCTTGGTTTATTTAACATGGTAGTTTAAAGGGAATACTTCTGCACTCCATCAGTCACAGAGACTTCAGTGTTCCATTACCATCTGTAGGAAACAAAGAGGGAAGCCCCTTTCCCAGGTAACACAACACATCAGTGGGGCAGTTGGAAAATGCAGCATGATTCTTGGTCACGAGTTGATCCATCTGTCACAATGGCAACAAGACGAAATTTGATCCAAATTTAATGAAAGAATGAAATTCTGCTCTCGGGAAACATGAGATTTGCAAATGCATCATGGGGAATGACTAGCTATGCAGCTGGAATAGCAGGGTCTATTCGTTTGGATCTCAAGCTGAATGGAAATCCAGCAATGTGATGCAGTTACAAAAGAGGCCACTGTTACTCTTCTGTGAAATGAGGGGAGGTAATTAGTCTACACAACTACATAAATGTCACTCAGGTCTCAGATGTACTGCTAACTATGGACACTGCACTTTTCAGCAGTGGTTGAAGAACATATTTTTGATGGCAGTTACATTTGTTAGAGATCTAGAAATATATCTCTGGGAAATGTTTTATTTTAAATTTAGTTTTTAAAAAGGAGTTAATTAGGAAGTGCAGTCAACATCTGTTATCATATAATATACTGCTAAAAGGAGGGTGGGCTATCTTTGCAGCATTCCTTACTGAAAATTTTAAACATCAGATTAGAAAAAACAGTTTCAGAGATGGCCTATACATGTGTCCTTCATCAGAGCAAGATATTTAGCCAGAGGGTTTAACATCCCTTTCATGATTTTGTTTGTCATCCTTCTGCAGAAAAATATTCTCTTCTTTACTCTTGTTGGGACGCTCTATTTTTAAGGGGTTCCTTAGAAGAAAATATTTTCACGCTGTACTAAATGTCTCATTACCTTAGAGCATTTTACTGAAAGAGTTTTACCTGGTATTTATGCCTTTTTGCACTGAGACTGGTAAGCTGCAGATTTCAGGGGAAGCCATGAGAACATCCTTAAAACAAACTCACCATTTTTCTTTAGCAGAATGAGCAGAATATTAGGTCAACTAAAAATGTTGCACTTCAGAGAGCTTCCATGGATTTTTGTAATCTGGATTCTGTGGACTTCCAGTAACACTGTACTAGGGATATCTTTAATTACCTCTGAATGAGAGAAAGTGTTTTATATCATCTGTTCTAACTGTATTTGACAGCTGGGAGTCAGGGGAACACTAACTGAAAATGGATTAAATTCACCAAAGTATCCATTCTCTTCCTGCTACTCGTTAATCACCTTTTTTTTTTCCAAGTTGTTTCAAAACAGGAGAAGGAATGACACTAGGATGGAGTCTGAGGGAAACACAAAAACAGCCACCTTAAATCTCAGATAATATTCCTGTAGAAATCTGTGCCTTTCATAGATAATTCAATTAAACCTTTTGCATCATTCACTGTATAAATGGTTTTATTGAACTACTCCGTATTACATTGTGGTTTTGAGCATTATCTGAAATGAGAGGGAAACTGGCTCCCAAACTAGTGCATAGTATCTCACTTAAAGAATGAGGCTGTTTTGTCTCCAGTGCTGCTTCATAAAGCAAAATATGGTGGGCAGCAATAAATTGAGTCAAAGCAGTTAAAGGGAAAATAATCACATTCTGTACTGCATCCAAACATCTTTGATTGCTTTGTGTCTGTCTTGTTCAGGGAAATATGTTTCTTTCTGCTATAAGGCATGGAAGAAGTCAAACAGAAATACCAACTCTATCCAGATGATTAAGTTTGGCGAGGGAACAGAAGACATCCAGTGTTCTGATTTTCTTCTCAGGAATAGCAGAATTCCCTCTGTATGGCACATTAGTATTGAATGCTTCATCTGTTTTGTTTTGTTCATCTGGGATGGGGCAGAAGGGGGAATAGAGGAACCAAGGTAGCCAGGTAGATGTGGAGACATCAGTACTGTATTTGGTAATATTTTTGACAAGGAACATGTACAATTGTGTTACTCTTTGTGTCTGATAAACTCCCAAGTTTTCTAGGCATGTGTACTTACGGATAGAGATATCCAGATATCCCAAGATACGACAAAAAAGAAAAACATTTTCTTACTGGAATCGCCATTATCATGAGACAATTGATATTAAGATGCACTTTTCTGGAAGTATGCTGCCTAAGTCCTTGAAAAATTCACTGAACACCCTGTATAAGGGTTTTGGTGCCAAATGATATCAAGAGTCACAAAAATTTTTGTATTTTTCAGTCTAAAGATTCACCATATATAACTTCGTTTTTTTAATAGATACATTTAATTTCTTGCATATTGGTATAGTCTTTTTCAAAATACTTCCAATAGAGTATCCTCAGTAAAGCTGAAATAGGAAGGCTCAAATCTAAGTTACAGTTGCCAATTTACAGAAGCTTGGTTGCAAGGTAATCTGGATGAAAAGGGAAACTGTTTGGCAATATTAGTTGTAGGGAGTCTTGCTATCTGCAGGTTGTGCAATATCAGTATCACTAAAGAATCCTGTTCTTGCTCTCTCTCTCTCTCTTTGCTTCAGATCACTCACTTGAAGGGAGTCTGCTGTAAATTTTAGAGCTCTCAAAGAACTTCCCTTCTCATCCAGTATTTTCTGAAGAAATGGATTAAGTGTTTTCACTAAACCTTAAGAAAAGTTGATGAAAAAAAATGGATGGAACTGGGCAGAGTTAGAGGTAGGAACATGGGAGGCATAAGGTGGGGAGGCAGTAGAGCGTCCAAAACTAAATGCTGGTAAGAACAGGACTGCAGAATGCCTGTTCAATGTCCTTCTCTAGACTTGGACTCATTATTCAAGTCAATAACCATTTCTTTCTGACGAGTAGCTGTGAAACCCATAAAGCCAAGAACTTGCAAGTTAGGAATGCTGGGTTTATAGTTGAACCATATGCAATTAATGTAGGACCTTTTAGCATACACATTATCATGCATCTGGTTAATTATATGCTTAGAGAGGCTCTTCTACTTTGCACAAAACCTTTGCTGGCTCAATGTGTGAGGTAGATTTACTTTAGGGCTGTATATAGAGATGTCAACTCATAGAGGACTCCAAGAAGACAGTGTTTGTGACATGGCTAATCAGGTTTCAGCTTTGCCTTTGCCCCAGAATTCCTCTATGGTGCTGGAAAAATTATGTAGACATACAGATTCTCAAACATAACTCCTCACTCAGTGTTGCTTTTTTTCTGAGAGATTCATAATCAAGAACTACAGGTTTAAAAACTTAAATTGGGAGCACTTATATCTGTAGCTGGGTCCAGTTTAATAGGAACTGTGGTCTGAAGGTGAAAAGTGCAATAAAACATGAAGTAATCTGAAAGATCAGGCATAAACTTCTCAAATTTGGTTGCCCAAAAGGAGCTGTCACTTTTGATCATTATTGTCTTAATCTTTGTGCTTCTGTTCTCAATGTGTCAGAGATATGAAAGAAAATGTGCTCAGCCAGTTGTAAACAATGAAGTAGACAAAAACTTTCATTTGGGTATATGTATGCCCTTAACTTTCAAGTATGTTTATTTGAAATATGGTTACATCTGCTGTATTACATTAAATTGGTCTTCACTGGTGACAACAGAATGAAGGAGAACAGGAATCTTGCTTGTGGGTTGTTGGGGAATTTAGGGCAAAGAATTCTGCTTTTTTTTTTTTCCCTGCCTCTTCCCTATGAATGTCAGATGCAAGGGGAAGAACACAATGGAATTACACAGGGAATTTTCCTGAGAAACACTGAAGGGTGTTGCGGGCAGCAGAGGTCTAAGTACTATTGCTTTAGAGACTCCAAAGCCAGGGCTGAGATACATAATTGTCCAAAAGACAATGGAAAGGCACAGAATGGGAACCTGTCTGATATATATGACTGATGCTTTTTGGATAGTGAATGGTTGTCATAAACACTGGCCTCTCCATACTGATGGTTGTCTGGTTTAGGTCGTTAGTGCTTTGCTCCTCTCTCCACCAGCTTGCAGAGTGCTCACAGAGGACAGAAACTACTCCGAAACACGTCTGTTCACTGAAAGAGCACTTTATACTTGGTTTGACTGCCTTGACAAACTACTTTGTACCAACAGCAATAGTTGAAATAAAGCAAAGAAAGTGTGGGCAAACCTCAGGTTCTCCCTCTGGTAAAAAAAATGGGAATAGGTACTCATCTCTCTACCTAATTCTTTGGAAGTTCAATATTACACTTCCTGGACATTGTGTTCATTAGCCTTTGCTAGGATGAGCTGCATGCTAGAATCCCCAGGGTGGAGTGCTTTCTGCTGTTGATCAGTAGCAAGCATCAGCAAAGAAGTAATAGGCTAGTGCATTTATAATAATATATTTGATTTAACTACGTCTTGCTTATTTAAAGTATTTATTAATTACATTTCAAATACTTCTTCTGACTTGCTAACTTGTTTTTAATTAAATCCTTGTTAAGTTGATTGACTTAATTGAAATAAATGCAACACCCTGATGAGAACTGGGTTATTTTGAATCTAGTTAACCTTCAAAAGAAAGTGGTTTTTCTTCTGCAGTGTAATTACAATTGGGATTAGCTTATTATGCACATAGTGAGTGACCTTTTGTGTTGTCCAAGGTAAATAAATATGCAGAGGTATTTGCTGCATGAGCATAAAGTACACGAGTTTTAATATAAGGTAAAAACTTGCTGTTTGTTTCGTCTTTCGGGGCCTTTTTTTGTTCAGACAGACTTGATATTTTTATCACAAAAGTTCTGAAAGACCTGAGTCAGGAGAGAGACCCTTATGTCAGGTGTTATGCAAAAAAACCTTGGAAAGCATAAATGGATTCAGCTATTCAATCAAGCTTAATTTCTCACTGTAACTTGTTTTTCCTACGCTGCCTCTGTATGTCCTTGTGCTGCTACATCTTGAATAAAAATGAAGCTTCAAAATTGTAGTTCCTCTCTTTCTTCCTTCATCAGACTTGTCAATTCTCTTTAAAAAAGCATGATGAAAAGCCCTAGTGATTGCTCTGGAGGCCTCAAGTGCAGAATCAGTCCAATCAAGGCTTCACTTTGTTTTTCAAGGCCCCATTCATTGGCAATACTTCTGTTAATTGTATCGTTATATATTCTCATACTTCATTTAAATGCTGACGTGGGATACAGAACTGCTATGTTTTAATGAGTGTGATAATGACTTAAGACATAGCATACATGTAGAGGGAATAGAGATAAAAAATATACTTTAATGGACAATATCTGTGTAATATAAAGCATATAGGTACCCTCACAATTTAGGTAGTATCAAAATGTAAAGATTCCTGGCTTTGCATCATGAATAAGTCATATGTAGTGTTCCTGAATATGTCACACAATCGCTCTGTGCATTGTTTTCATCAGCTATAAAACAGGGAATAGGCATTCTTATTTACTTCTGCAAAGTAAGTAAATTCTTAACTTAGGTGCAAATATCTTTCTTCCTGTCATTATGGCAACATGATGTTTAGTATTGAAGGTAGAAACCAAAGCGGTCTCCTTCACTGAGTTTTGTTAGTACTGGTATCATCAAGACCCATTTGTCGTCAACATCTGAGAAAGGACAATCTGATTCCTCTCTGTTTATAAGTCCTGATAAGCAATTCCTTTATTTCCACAAAAAAACCTGCAATAGTATTTTTATAGTCTGCAGAATAATACCAGTGTAAATTCCGTAATCACTTTCTTCAGCGTGCCCGGAGACCTTCCTCAAAATGCAGAATAATATCCTGCAATACATGCATTATTTTCTCAACACTAATAAGACAAGTTTAAAATCAACAATTAAATTGCGTCCCCTTTAGAGGCAAAATTTATGTTTTATGTTATGTATCTATACCAAGCCTTTCCTTTGTTAGGTTTGAGGTTGTATAAACTACTGTGCTTACTGCATCTTTCTGATGAGAAAAATACTGTTTGTGCATATTTAAGCTTCAGAATACATTCATTTGTGATGGTAATGGAATGCCGATTTAGGCCGTGTGCTGGGGAAGTGAAAAATGTTTCATTCATTTGGTCCAGATGCAGACTGTAGATGAGGGAAGGGAGAGCAAACTAGATTCAATATAAAACATCTTTGCATGTGTTTTTCCTCAGATTCAAAAGCAAGAATTGTAGGAGGTAATATTTTCCTTTTGTATTTTAACAGCACAGTAATGGTCCCACACACACTAGAAATCACTGCTATTGTCACCTGTCTCTGCTAATCAGGCTTTCAGTGTGAGCTGGTATTAAGCTGTTAAGATATCATTCAAAGTCAGATAAAAAAGATATTAGGTGCTGATTAGCTTATGGAATGACTAAGTCCATAAGTGTTAGTTTGTCTACAAGAAGGATTTAATAATATGCAAGTCAAAACTGATGATTTCACAATGCAAGAAATCATGCTTTTTTTTTTTCTTCAGTTGTCTGTGGCAAGTATTTTCAAAAATCTGACCCTGTGTCTCTCCAGTGAATGATTGGTGTCTTTCTCTTTTACTTAGCCCGTTGCCTTCCTGAGTTGTTTGGTTTTTTTCTTTCAATAAATTGCAAACAAGCATTTAAAAATGCAAAATTAAGACCTTTATATTGTTGATATGGACCATAATTATGCAAATCTAACAACAATCCAAGTCACCAGTTATTTATGTCCATAAGATACAAGTGCAGAATTCTGAACAGGAAATAAAAATTAATACATGTCCTTAGTAGTTGCAGAGAAGGCAGAGGCATCTGAAGAGCCAGATGAGGACAATGTGCTGCCTCACATTCAGGCAAACAACTGTCATGTAAAAACTTCAAATTCTGACTCTGAACTTGCTTACCACGGATTTATGAAGGTACATTGACTCGAGGTTGTAGCACACGAAAGGTGTTTTATCCAAATATGACAGATTTGAGGCATCGGGAACCCAAGCAAGTGTTCCAGAATCTGGCTCTAGTGGCTCACATATGAGCACGTGTTAGTGCTCTTCTTAAGTTTAATTGTTTAAAATACAGAGCCCTTGGCTAATTTTTTAACCAAATCCATCTTTTTTTTCTGTTAGCCTTTGCTACAACCCTTGCTGTTTGAATGGCTTAGAGGAGATAGCTGATAGCTGCCTCTGGTTTCCTGACCTGATCTTAATGGTCAGACAGATGGCAAAAGTATGCTTTACCACATGGATTGGCTGCTTATATTTAGCTTTAAAAGGCTGAAAACATCCTGTTATTTTTACCTCATGCTTGCAATAGGCAACTCTCTTTTTCCTCTGGGTTTTTGCTTTTTTGTTTTTTGCTTGAAGATTGTCAGCTCCTTTGAAAGACTGAAAAGTTTGCAGTTGTTCAGGGTTTCTGAGCTCTACTGTACATGCTCAGTCACCAGTAGTAACTGAAAAGTATTGTCACTCAACTGCTCTTGGAAAGGCTGCCTTGGGACTTGGTTGGGGACCATCGCAGCTGGCTCTAGGTGATACCTGCCCCAATGCCTGTGCCACCCATTGCCAGCACTCTTAAGTGAGGTCAGTACTGAATGGTATGGCTAAGTGGTAAGGCTGCTTCTGGGTAAGGCATGAGATGGGTTTCACAGTTAGTTTGAAAACTCCCACTACATCTGACTGGGCAATAATATGGGCTCTGAGTTTCTGTGGCTGTCAGTCTAATGCTGTAAATTTGCATTAAGTGCTCTTTCGAAAGGCAATGATATAATTTAATAAAATACTTTTTATAATAATTTTTTAATATTGCATTAAGTGATGGCGAATTATACTGTTAAGAAAAAAATAGACTTCAAATCTAAAAGGTAAAGCAGAAATGAAAAGGATGAAACTACTACAACTTTTGCCTATTTTTATGCCTCTCAGTTCTCAGATGAATATGTATGACTACTGGTGTACTAATAGAGAAATATTATTATTTTAATTCCTCTGATACAGGCAATCAATTAAAATATTATACATGTCAGTTTGTCCTTGGTCTCTCTAGAGGGCTCTTACTTAAGTTTTCTTGCTCCTTAATAACTTGGTTCTACTTGGTTGAAGCTTTGAAGAGATGAAATTTCCTTTCTCTGGCAAAGAATAAGATCAAAGTTACATTAGCTTGAGCTGTTGATATTTTCTTAATTGGAGCAAGTTTTGTTCTCCTCCTTAGAACTCTCACATAGAAATTAAAGTACAGCTTTCTCTTCCGATCCTCTGTTGTTCTTTCTCACCCAGAAGATCAATTGTGAACCTTATTTCTTTGTGAGGCTTTAGACCTTGTGCTTTTGGAATGTGGTCTCATCTTTTTCTTCTGTAAAATTTTCTATCAAGAGCCTCTGGGGAGGAAGCAGAGACTCCTTGTTTTCCATCACAATGCTAGAATTTGTGCTATTGTGGTTTTCCTTCAGAAAAGGAAGTCTCTTCTACTTAGGCTTATCCATCTGGGAAATGTTGCTGGAGAATGTGACATTGTATTTTTCTCTTCCATTTATTCTTTAATTAAGCAGATTTAACCTACTCATAATTTATGTACACTGTATGTCTAATTGACTAAAAATTAACCTATAATATTCCTATTCTGTCAGGATCTCCTCTTTAAGTTAGAATAACTGCCAATATTTTTTTCATATCTGAGGTATAGTATCTGCCAGTTGATAGCCACAGGCAGAATGTACATATTTGTTCTGAACTCACATCAAATCGAAAATGTTATGATTTTGATGCACTTCTAGTACTTCGATTAAAAGAGTCGATGCACAATCAGGTTTGTCTGCGGTCCATCCTTTGATGAACACAATGAAACATTGAGTTGTGATTTACCAAAGGCTGCTGTAGTCAGACAGCAACCTTTAAAATAAAGGGTACATTCTGTCCTAGAGTTTCTGTGTGGTGTTAGGCAGGTGAATTAACATTTCTGTGTCCAAAGTCTGCTTCTCTAAAAGGGGAACCAGACTCTTCATTATTCTCTTGTTGGCTGAGAATAATGACTAAGACTGTCATGCAGTCTGTAGCACAGTTGTTCTCCATCATAGCTGGAGTATATAGGCCAATTAAAGTTTTAATTTACAATATGTAAGTAATACCTGTTATGGTCCTGTCAAACAGAGACCTCTAGAAATGCTACCAAATGCTGTATCTCAATGTCTTTCAATACTCACAGGATAGCTAAGAGACAATTTATCTTGGCTCTGAGTTAATGTATTTGGCATGCATTTCCGGTTGTATGGATGCCCAAGTTGCCATGGTGAGGGGGACATCTTATTCATCTGTAGCATATTTTATTCATTACAGAGGTGACTTAGTGACCTCTGTTGTGAATGTCATTTCCTATCTGTCAGCACAGTGGCAATAAGGTGCCTCTTAAAAAGTTGATGATGCATCTTGCTGATGTTGACTTGTCTCCCTTTTCTCAAGTACCTAAATGATCACTTTGTTTTGAGGAGAGGAAAATATTGCTATTTAAACTACATTATTCTCCACTGAACATGCTTTGCCCATTTAGTTTTATGCTCCTTGGGGGAGAGGTCCCTCATTGCTCAGTACATTATCTATTACTATAACAGCGCATACAGAAATGAGAGGAGCGACCACAGATCTGTGTGTCCATTATTTTAAAAATTCCTGTATTTCTGAGGAGCGTGGAATACTTCATTTCACTAGGACGTACCAGTGATGGCAAGGGCTTAAAACAGTAAAGATCACAACAAAATACCTGACATTTTGTCTAGATCCTGTTGAGCATTCTTTTAAGTCAGCTTTCAGGCATGTATTGTTTTAGTTCCAACAGGTATTTATTAAACATGTAAATGTTAGGATGTCTTAGGATCAAAACTGCTACATAAAGCCAAAAATGTGTTGTTGGAATGATATGAGTTTATGCAGGAAAGAAAGATTTTTCCCTGTCTTTCATTCCAGTGTCTGATTTACTCCATTTTCCTTGCGACAACTTTTAGAACCTTTTTATTGTGAACTTAAAAAATATGTATCTGTAATTCCCATTAATGTGAAAAGAAATTAGCTATTTTTTCACTCTCTGTGAATAAGACACAGACACTCTTAGATGCTGCTGCCTTTGATAGCTTCTGTGAGCCAAGACCTGTTTGCAGAGGTTAAAAGTAAAGCACAAGGACGAGACACTCTGGGAAAAGTCACTATGATCATCCACTTCTCAGTGAAGACTGTTAGGCAGAAATATTCTACGTGAGTGTCCAGTGTCTTTGAGAGACAGAACTGAAACACGGATGTTTGGTCATGTAAACCTAGATAGGGTATAAGTACAATAAGGGTCAATTCAGTACTGGCAGGAAAGTGGATTAGATTCATTTTGGCTTTGGCTTGGTGAGGAAGTAAAAGCACTGTTAGCAAAGCAGTTAGAAAATACATGGATTTAAGTAATTTTCCCTCAGAATGATAGGTGATAGCCTCAAAAGGCTCTATTATCACTAGTTTTCATTAAAATGGGAAAGAACGAGAACTGAAAGATCTTATTTCTTGTACTGATTTTGTTTTTAAAAAATGCATCAGCTCAAACATAGCTCTGTTAAATTCTGGATCCAGTGAGTAGATAAAAAATTTTTAATTATGAAATTCAACCTTTTTCTTTCCCTCTTGTTTGCTCTCTGGTTTTCCAAAGCAAGCATTTTAATCATCCAGTTATATATACAGGTCACTCTTTCAAATGAGAAATCCATTTTCAGATACAAGGAACAACAGAATAAAACTGACAATGTACTCACTGATTTTGCTAAGCGTCTATATGAGCAGGTTGCTTATGAGAGAAAAGTGTGAATCAAATGGATGGCGGCCTTTTAGTTCAAGAGTTCCTGAGCAGCCTAGGTATGGTTTGAAACCAAAGGTAATAATTTATTAACTCTGCATGATCTCTGTTCTTGAGTCTACAATTTGATCTCACAGTTGTACTTCTTTCATAGCTCTGAATTATAATGAAACAAAATGAGGCCAAATTGGTTTGGGTTTTTTCATGGGCCACATGACACTCTTTAGTGCAGTTTGAGTGGGAAGAGAATCAAGAAGTCTCTAGGTGCGCAGTTACCATTGAACCAGGCATGGGATCATGAGGCTTGGGGGTTTTTGGTGGTTTTTTGTTTGTTTGTTTCTGCATTGTGGGTTTTTTTTTTAGAGA
This sequence comes from Oxyruncus cristatus, assembly GCA_013399855.1. Lineage (NCBI taxonomy): Eukaryota > Metazoa > Chordata > Aves > Passeriformes > Cotingidae > Oxyruncus > Oxyruncus cristatus. The sequence continues at coordinate 1,132,332 of VXAY01003855.1, read as the reverse complement.
CAATTCAAATAGTCTGAGCTTCCAACATTTTTCACTGGGAAGTAAGTTTTGCAGATATCAAGTAACTTTTTGTTTCCTTCCTACATCTCGCACAGGTTTTTAACTTTTTTCTGTTTGGGGCAGCATGTAGAGTACTCTCTCTAGGAAGGGGGTTCCCAGATTGAAGGGACCATAAGGAAGGTGCCATCTTACTGCAGTCAAATTCAAAACTGAGGCATCCTCATTTCAAAAGTACTACGTCAGAGAGTTGAACACAATATCTGAAAACACAGCCAAAAATGAAGTTTCTTTCTTTAATTTTTCAAGTCAAAAGTGTCAGGAAGAAGTTGACACTGGAATTTAGGTTTCAAAATGAGCCTTAAATTCTGGCTCTTCTTTGTAGAAGGACATCAAATCTCAGTGAATCAAAATAGTTTAGTGTAGTGCAGTTCTGAATAGAGTATAATTTATAAAATATAATTTATATAATAATTATCATAACATCATTATATATAATATAATATAATGGCATAATATATATTAGAATATATTATAATATTATAATATAATTATACTATATAGTATACAATATATAATATTCAAGAAAATTCTCTGGGGTTAGTTTAATCTAAATTCAATTATATAGAAATACATTTGTTAATTTTTAATTTTTTTATAGTGAGGCTTTATAGTCAAGCTGCATTTAATTTCTTGTACAATGTTGTACAGTACCTGGAGATTGCAGGAAAATAAATGCTAAACCGTCTAACTACCAGTAAAATATGAATAAAATTCAATTTAGTACTCTAATTCTTTACTTTTTACTTATTTTTATAGTGCAAGATGAAAATTTGTGGAAAGGCTCAATGTTTCTTTTGCCTTTATGTTAGAAATAAATTTTAGTCTACTACTTTTATGAGAGTGTGTGTCTTTTTAGAAAAATATTAGTAGTTTTCCCAGAATAGAATGAGCCTGAGATTGTCTATCCCTTAATGCCAGGACAAGCTATTGCACAGCTGGAACAGTGTCAGAAGGTCAAGACTAAGGAGCGACAGCTATCAAGACAGATTTATCTGGGTCATTTGCGATCAGTCAGCTGTCTGTTTACAGCTGTGCACCAGGGAAGTCATACCACTTCTCTTAGGTTATGTTTATTCCAGCAGCTGATTGCATTATTAAAATCATATTTAGAAGAATTTTAAAGTATACAAGAAAATAGCTGTATAGAGGAGGCATTTATGTGTAACATACCTTGAAATCTGTCATTGTTAGAATGTTTGTTCATGTCAAACCTGATCATGAAAATCTGTTTCTACCTTATTTTTCTCTGGGAAAGAAAGAAGATTTTGTCAAAGAGATGGAAATTTGATTCTGCTTTCTTGTGCAGGTTGCACACTTCTCTATGGTCACCACAGTTTTTTTTACCTATCTTTTTTTCTGATAACTTAAAGAAGTGGGTCAGGAATTCAGGCTCAGTAAGTAGCAATGATGCAGCAGTAAATGTCAAAGGCAACTCATGCTTCTTTCTGCAATCATGCTGCTGTGAAATAAGTATTTTCCAGGTTTTATTTTTGTTTCCCAGAAACAAAGCAAGCTCTAATGCCTCAGATTCTGGCACTTTTTCCAGTAGTCCCTTACTCTCCTACAAGATGCATGAGATTTAAGCTAGTCTCAAACCACCTGTTTAATGACGTTTTGAAATTCAAAACTCACGTCTCATTTTAAGCTCTTGCTTCAGCACCCTCAACTTTTCCCACCCAGGGAGCAAATGCTCTAAGGGGATCCAAAGCCGAGGAATTCTGGATATTTGTACAGGGGTATCGCTGTTAGCTGCTGTTACACTGTTACAGATAATGACACTGCATTTCAGATTGGCTTTTGTCCGATTATGCCTTTCAGGTGGCTTTGCCTATAGACTCTGGATGGTTGCTTACTGTGTGAACTTTTCCATTTAATGTTTAATTTTTTATACTTTTGACTTCTTTAATATCCTAAGAGAATTAGTTCCTCGGTTTACATGCACAATCTGGGCAAATTTTGTTCCTTTGGTTAATTTTAAACCTTCTGTTTTGGTCATAAGACAGCATCAAATTTTTGAGTTATAGTAGGGAATAATGGCTCTTTTTCCATCTCTTGTGCATTCCCCATGGCACGTTGAGCTTATGTAGAACTACAAAAATAGTTTATGACCTTCTGAAGATTACAGAATTGAGTTTAGAAATATATATACACTGATTGCCTCATCTGCTCATATATTAATATATCCTAGTACTTTATATCTTAACCAAAAAAAAGTATGATATTACAGAGAAAACATATAAAGAAGATCATTTCAAATAAGATCCCTAGAATCTCAAATGCATTCCCAACTTTATTGGTGATTTGAAGTTTTACCTTCAGCAAGCTATTTTATTTTTTTGTGCCAATGCTTCTTATCTGGTCCATTGTGTGCCTTGCCTTTATCAACTTTCAAAAAGCAGCATTTTATTATATCTATTGACACAGATTATATCAAAATAATTTTTTAGTTCACTCTAGCATGTCTGCACACACAGTAGTAATGATGGCTTTCAAGAAAATGTGTGAAGAAAATTCTTTTTGCCAAGCAAAGTTGTTATGAAGGTTCTGCAAGAGTATATGGCATTCTGTGTGGCACCCTTTGCTTAGAGTCAAGGAGGAGATGTACAGCTTAGAAATCTATCTTAATTGTGTCCGATGGCCATAATTTGCTGATATCACTTTTAATTCTTGTGTATTTGCATCTTTCAGGAAAATTTCACCTTGGGCCTCCAAGTTGCCAGTATGCAAACCCTACATGTATAATCACAGCTCCCTGATGCCCTCTCAACTCCCTCTTCTGTTTGCTCTCTTATTTCACGTGTTGAAACAGCTCTAATTGATCATTTTTTAGTCCTGTGGTCCAAAGGCCTCAGAGGTGTGTCGACTAAAGTGCTTTGGAGAGTGACGAGAAAACATGGAATCACATATTTATATATGTCTGTCTGTGACATTTAAAATATATTGAGAAATTATCTTAAAATTTTTGAAGAGGTCTACCCTATGAAAAGCTGTTGAGAACGATATTTTCAGGTTGTAAAACGCACTATAAAGAGCCTCTCAGCTACTCTTGGCTGACTGGGGAGAGTCATTCCTCTTCCTTAACTCAGCGGTGATGCTGAGAGGAAGAGAAGGATGACTATTTACCTGCTATTACATGCTGTGAGCAACTGGAGGGAGCAGGAATGAAAGTATATTGGCTACACCTCACTATCTGTTGGGAGGAAGAGTGACTGAGAGAATAGGGTGAATCCTGTGCAGAAGGGAAATGCAACAGGCTCATCCCAGTTAACCTCACTGGGCAGGTGGGGAAAAACTGATGCAGACCTAATGGAGTTCTTGATCTGTGCTTCTCTTAGGGAAGTACTTGGTCATATCGTCTGTTCTTAGGAGCTACTGACAGTTTCAAATGCATTCAAGTATACATTTGAATTTGAGATGTGATAAATATGGGAATATACAGTGCCAGAAGAGGTCTGGAATCAGTCAATACTGACATTAAAACAGTGCAAGTGCAGTCCATACTAAGCTAGGTTTGCAGCACTTCCAAACTTGTTACTATTATGACAGACTTCAAAATAGATCCTTCACATTGGTAGGATAAAAAGGGTGTAAAATCTGAGAATGAGTGAAAGAAAAACATAATGTGTGAAAGAAAGAAGGAAAGAAAGAGAATGTTCTCCAGAATGCATATTTCATTTAAAAATACGTATTTAATTAAACAAGAGAATTCTGTTGGGTATAAAGACTTGATCCATTTCCTTACTAGATGCTAACTTTAGTTGTGTATTAGCAGAAGATTCATTCTTTATTTAAATACTGGAAATTTTCATTACACTGTACTGTAAAGCGCCATATAAATGGAACTTTCAAGGCATTCATTCACTACTGTCCTTAGACTGAAGTGACTCAGTTGGTGTTGGGGCACACTTACCAATTCTCCATCTCTTGAAGCACTTCCTAAGCAGCAGTATGCACTCAGGTGATCTTAAAGGAGATCAAACCAGAAAGTTTAAAATTTATATTTATGTTGAAATGAACCTTTAGAGTAACAAATAGATATCTAACTTATGACCTAAAGAGCTTTTTTTATGGTTGGAAACCTCTGCAATTTTTGTTCGTTTTGAGAGTGAGATTTACATATTTTAGTTATAACAAAATCCAACGCAATCAAAGCTAGAAGATTCAATAGTAGAGATTGTAGGTTCATCAGTTTTAAACAAGTATTGCTCCTTTTCTACCCGTATTCATTACAACCCACAGTTCAGGCTGGATGTCAGGCTTATATGTCAGTTTATGTTTTTTCTCTAATATGCTTCATTGTATTGATACGATATAAATATGTTGAGGGACTTAATAAAATAGTAACATCTGTCAAAATACTGACCAATTTTGCAAAATAGTTTTATTTTTCACCAAACTGTAGTGGAACTTTACATAAAACAAAGTGTGCCTTCCATTTCTTTCCAGGAACTACATCCTGTATTACTGTGCTCTGCCTTTTTGGTTGCCTTGGTTCATTCCAGCAAACATTTTTTCCCAAGTTAGCATTCAGAATTCATCCAGTATCTGTAAAGTTGCTCAGGACTTCTTGATGGACATGTTGGATGACCTGTGGGTTACTTGTATCCATATAGTCCTTCCACTGTCAGAATGCACAGCTGACTGAAGAGGATGAGAAATTATGGCTCAGAATGACTTCACATGACTACGCATCCCAGCAGTGTGAATGGCAGCACCAAGCGGCGGTGATTCATTCCCTTGGCACTGAAATTGCCAGCGTTCAGAGGAAAAGGATTACTTCTGAACAAAGAAATGCTTTATCCCACAGAGAGTACAGACATTATAGAGTTATTAATCAGGGCAGTCATCCTGAAAGTAGATTTAACTGCAGGATTTCATGTAGAAGGAAACCAGAATTACAGCAGGAAGGGATTGTAGACTCAAAGTAGTGGATGGAATTGCACGTTTTAAAGACTCCTGAAATTACACCTGGGGAAAGGTTCACTCTATGCATGCTAATGAAATGATTCCTGTTTGTGTGGTTCACAGTTTTCTTTGGATGGCACCTACCCAGTATGGTAATTGCAGATCGTTGTAAAACAGGAAGACAACCAGTTTAATTTGCTGTGTTTTCCACTTCAATATCACTGCAGGCTGTTTCTTTGCTGTATCTTGTATACAAAGCCAAATCAGCCTCATCATTAGTGAGATGGGAGACCTCAAAGGAAAACTCAGATGTGGCAGGTGATTTTTTGCTAGCAGTCCTTCTTTGTACTCAGTACTGAAGCATGAGCTGGGAATTAAGGATTTTAAAGCACTGGAGCAGCTATTGTCTTTATGAATCACAAAGCTGAGGTGCTATTCTCGTATGGCCATTGCAAAGCAATTCAGATAATTTGGAACACCCTGTCTCAGCTTCACTTCTTTTTGGAAAGTAGGGTCTGAAGTCAAATTCCTACGTTGTCTTCTGGATATTATTGTGGTTCAACTGAGGAAAAAGTAGTTTTGCATAGATTGAAATGGTCGTTTATCTTGTCTCAAAAGGACTTCTGGACCTCAAGGTCAACTTAAAAGTTAAATCAGGTGTCTCAAGGCCTTGTCCCATTTAGTTCTGAGTAACTCCAAAGGTGGAGGTTCCACTATCTCTCTTACAGCGACTGTAACTCACTCCAAGTTTTGGCCACTTGGATGGTGAAAGAGGTGGGTATTATCAGATGCTCTCTAAATGTTCCATGTAGATGGGAGTTTTTTTGCATTTTCCCAAATAAGTTGTTTTCATGCTGCCTCCCGCATGCAGATGGAGTAATATGTAACTGCTAAGGCTTTAGGGACCTCCAGGTTAACAATACACTAAAGTTGTTTGGAGTCCAGGTAGTCATCATTTATCTCTGTGGAGTTTTTCAGCTATTCAGAATTTTAACTGAGCCAGATAAGGCTTGTGTTCAGTGAAGCCCTGTCATTAGTGGGTCTGTAAGTTTAATGAAGTCATTGCTTCTCAGAATGGAAGGACAGTGGGTGTACTGAAAACAGATCTTTACTCTGATAAAAGTCACAATAAAATAGGGGCAAGCAGAAATTACAGAAATTCTGAAATTAATTCTTGGAACCTTAGAGGCCTTGGAAGTGCAATTAAAGATTTCAGAGATGTGTGTTTAGAAGAGACATCCTGAAACTCATTAGTATTTATCACAATTTATAAAACTGCAGATTACACTGGCCTACATTTCTTGTAGTTCTTGAAATGTGTAAGGTTTCACCATTTACTGATGTCTTAGGTCTTTCTTTATACCTGTAAAAAGTGTTGTGAAACATTTTGATTTGGTAGCTCATTTAGCACCCATTCTGCACAAAGTCTATGTGTCTGCACAATGTAGGAAATAATAGATAATCATGCATTTTATATTGCACTCATAATTTGTTTGGACTTGGATATTACATTCATTTCCTCTTTCTGCTTCTTCAGGTGTTAGAAATTGAGTAATGAAATTCTAACCTTGCATAGAGGGGGATGATTTCTGCCAAGTATCTAAAAGATGTGCATGTTCAAGTGAAAAATTGTTCCAAATATGTCATGGTATTAATTTTTATTTAAAGTCATGAATATTTCTGTCCTTAGTAATGTATATTATACTTGAAAGCTTCCGTTTCATTTACCACTATAAAATCCTGTGTCAAACAGTGTGTAAATTCTTGGTCTACTAGTTTCAGCAAGTCAGAAGCCAACATGTTATTAACAACCACGGCGTTGGTTGCTCATGGAGGGGTTTCTATTTGATCTTAATAGAATGTTCTCAATGATCAGTCCATGTAATCATGGAGCTCATGCTTTCTCCCGTTGACTTATCAGATCATAAAAATGGATATCTATTCTTTCTCTGATGTAATAGAAGAGATTGACATATTGGTACTGCTCCATTCAGTGAAATAAAGACTTAGGAAATAAGAAATAACTACAGTTCTGCAATATGCAGTTTTAAGTAGTCTTTCCTTTGCAGTGCATAAGTTTGCTAAACTGAGGTTGAATCTGTAGATACATTTTAGCTGCAAACTTCAAGATTTAAATGGCAAGTTTTATTAATTTTAGCACCAAATTGTCACTTACCTGATTTTCTGATTGGTATTTTTCTTCTAAACTCTTTTACCTCTAACACATCTCTTTCAGAATAGCTGTCTGTTCAAAATGTGTTCCAGGTTGGTCACTCACAGCACTAAAGACAGCTTTTCCATTTTGTGTTATCTCCCATCTGTGATTATGGAATCATACATGCTGTGTCTTCAGCTCCTTGGAAGATGTAGGAGATTTCAGTAATCTCACTGATTTCTTCTGCTACATTTATAGGTTCTTACAAACGAGGTGCAGTATGAAAGGAGCTAAGTACTGAGAAATTCCTTCCAGAATCAGCTGCTGTACAACTGTTAAAAATGAAATTGTTCTTTATTTCTGTGTTTTTATGGAGTCTTATTTCTGAGAGTGTGCAGCATATTCTCTCTCAATAAATAATGATTAATTTAACTTACTGCATAACAGAGAGATGGGAACCCCTTCCTAACTTTCCCACTGGGGCCTCTTACACTTAAAAACCTGCCGAAAGGAAACTATCTTTGGTCATCAGAAGACGTATTAATGCCCAGTTGTATAAAGGGAAAGACAATCTCTGCCTTAGTTTTTGCAGCAGCTGACTTGTTATTGCACGTTAATTATCGCCTGGCTTACAGCAGGATCTAGGAAATAATTTATGTGGAGGGATTTATTACTGCTTTACAAAAAATTAAAAAAAAAAAAACACAACAGTTTTTTTTAACTACCAACATTTCTGCCTCTGTGTTTTTTCATCCTGGCTTTCTTGAAAATCCATCTATACATGTGTGTACTTTCTTCTCTGGGTGTGTGTATTACTTTTATCAGCCTACCCCTCACAGTGCTTCTTAGCTCCCGGTTAGAGCAACAAAACAAAGTGAAATTTCATTTGTTTTGCTCAGCTCTTATTCACACCAGTTTCAAATTCATTTTGTTGATATGCTTTTGGGAAATTTCATGTCTGAAGGGAGTTAAACAGAGAGCTAAAACATTTATGGATGCCTCAGTTCATTCAGTATGGAAGTTATTTAGAATGCATTTTAAATAGCACATTTGTAAGTACTGCTGGTTTCCCGCATTTCTTATAAAATGTCAGATATCATTCAAACGGGATATCTGATTACAATGTAGCTGCCTTAGTATTATTCAATTGTCTTTTTTGTTTTAGTGGACCACAAAAAAAAATACTCTGGTGTTTTCAGTGGAAATGTGTTATTTTTGACATCAGGGATATTTTTATCATGTTCCTCCCAGACCCATGTCATAACTTTTTTTCATATAAAGATATTGTGCTATTTTTACAATTAATAAATTAGTTTATAGAGAAAAAATAGTATTCAGTTTTTAATAATGCAGATACTTCTTAGTGAAGTCCTCTGACATTGGAAGACATAGTGTTGGTTTGCTTATTGATGGATGATTGTATTTCCAACTTATTCTCTCAGACAGTGAGTTCACATTAAATAGACGTGGCACTTGGGGACATGGTTAATGGTGGACTTGGCAGTGCTAAGTTTACAGTCAGACTCAATGATCTTAGAGGCATTTTCCAACCTAAGAAATCCTATGATTATATGTTTATAAGTATATTCATTGCATTCATTATATTTTCTTTGAAAAAAAGGCAAATGTAGCTGGGGATGCTAAGGGGAGGCAAGCAGCTGAGAGACAGTGGCCTTCCATTTCATTTTGGGAAAAAAAGTCAGGGAAGTGAAACAGAGAGACTGGTCCCTTGAGGAAAGAAAGGCCTTGTCTTTTTTTTTTTTTCTTCTTCTTTTTTTTTTTTTTAATGGAAATTACATTAGCATAAGACATTGATATTTAGAACAAATACACTTCTGGATTTCCTTGCTTTTCTGAGGCAGAGAGCTAAAATCTTCCCATCTGGGTTTTCTCTTGTGAAAATCAATTGTTCTTCTTTCCTAACTTTTTAACATATTTTTTTTAAGTTCCTTTTCATGTTTACATTATTTCCTAATTATTTCCTCTTCTTTGATCTCTAATTACTTCTCCATATTCAGAGCATATTATTTTGTGTTGCTGGATGCCACTGCTTGATGTTTATCTCAACCTGTCTTTTCCTTTCTTTCATTACTCCAATGAGTGTTAGCAATTTCTAAAAGTCTGACAAGAATCTTAAATGTCTAAATTGTACACTTATCATAAGGCGTGTTGAATATGCCATCAGTGCAGTCTAAAGTGATTAAAAAAAGTCAATTGATCATTGAAATCAGAAAGGTAGAAATGTATCCACTGTTTACTTGCTGTTGCTGTGGAGTGTGTGGTATTAGATAGAGGATATGAATTTTATTTGTTGTGTCATTATTTAAATAAGCAGTTATTGCAGAAACAACTATACATCTTTATATGCAATTTTAGTTAATTAAATGCTTTGCAATACTTGCTGTCTTCAGGATGTTGAGTGGCTGGTGAGTCACAGGTATCTAATTTCACTGTTATTTTTTAAATCCAATTCTGTCTTATTTTCCTGTGCATATTGAACTCTCTGTCTAGGCCCCTTCACTGATTCCATGTGATTCCATATTCAGCAACCTTGCTTTTCTTTTTCTTTGGAGAACTTTTAAGAGTGACAGGTATGCAAATATTAGTTGCAAGTCCAAAGACTAACATCTGCTCACTTCACTCTTAAGTACAAAAGACTGCCAAAATTTCAAAGTTTTCTTCATAGTTGTACATATCTCCAATCATTTAAATTCATCTCTCTTACTAGTAACCTACTCTAATAATAAAAGTGCCTTTTAGGCAAGTTGCTTCTTGACAAAATGCTCACACTGGGGATGTTTCACCAGGGCTGCTCTCAAAGAAGTTTGCGAAGTTCTTAAAACAACTGAAATTACCTTCTCTACCAATACTTGGATGGATTACTATGCCCTGGCAGTCGTCTGTTCTGGCTTAGTCCTGGGCATCTCTGATCATCTTGGTGGCCCAGTAGGCAGAAGAGGGATTTTTTTGGCAGCGTGCTTCAGCAAATGTTATATGTAGTAGAAAGCAATTGTGCAGAGATGGTATATTGTTATTGCAGTCGGAGTTACTGTATATGATTTGCTTTTACCTGCATCTCCTACTTTGCTAAGTGTTCAGGAACATATTATGTTCATTTAGCAAAATCGTTCCAGACTACAGATATTTTGGGCCAAGGCCAATGGGATGAGGTTCAACAAAGCCAAATACTGGGTCCCGCACTCAGGTCACAACAACCCCATGCAGCGCTACAGGCTTTGGGAAGAGTGGCTGGAAAGCTGCCCAGTGGAAAAGGACCTGGGGGTATTGGATGACAGCAGCTGAACATGAGCCAGCAGTGTGCCTGGGTGGCCAAGAAGGCCAATGACATCCTGGCTTGTATCAGAAACAGTGTGGCCAGCATGACTAGGGCAGGGATTGTCCCTCGGTACTCGACACTGGTGAGGCCGCACCTCAGGTACTGTGTTCAGTTTCTGAAAGACATTGAGGCGCCAGAGAAGGTCAACAAAGCTGATGAAGAGAATAGAGAGTGAGTCATATGAGGAGCAGCTGAGGGAGTTGGGTTTGTTTAGCCTGTAGTAAAGGAGGCTGAGTGGACCTCATCTCTCTCTCTGACTCTCTGACAAGAGGTTGTAGTGAGGTGGAGTTGGCCTTTTCTCCCAGGTAACAAATGACGGGACCAGAGGACATGGCCTTAAGTTGCACCAGGGGAGATTTAGATTGGGTATTAGGGAAAGTCAAGCATTGGAACAGGCTGCTTAGGGAAGTGGTGGAGTCACCATCCCTGGAGGTATTTCAAAGACATGTAGATGTGGCACATGGGGACATGGTTTGGTGGTGGACTTGGCAATGTTAGGTTAACAGTTGGACTTGATGATTTTAGAGGTCTTTTGCAACCTCAATGATTCTATTATTCTATACATACTTGTTGTTTAAAATGAAATTTCATCAATCCAAACTCTTTTGTCCTCTTCCACTAACTTTATATTTGCCTGGTTGCTTAGTTTTTATTGTTGGTTTATGTTTGGATTTTTTTTTGGCTTGGCATCCTAAAGCATCACAAGGGCCATATTGTTCAGGATTTCAAAGAGCAATCGTTTATCTTTGTGGATACAAGTAAACGGACAATGGTGTCCCGACCATCTGCTCAAGCTGCTTGAGAACAGTCTTCTGTGCAAATGGCATGAAAGGTAATTTAACCTCAGAAGGTGCCCACAGAGCTTCAGTTCTGTTTACCATTGTGTCTTTGCCAGTCTAAAAATAAATCATGCTGAACAAAAAAAAAAAATCCCTTCTTCTTTCCCAATTTAAAGAACGGATCATCAGCAGAGCTAATTTCAGCTAATTTCACCACGAGGAGTTGTTTTTTCTTTCTAGTATTTTTTTTTTTTTTTAAGTAGCAAAGAGTTTTCCTGGGATAAATGGTATCTGTCTTATAATTGTCTTTGTTGCTGTAGGGGGCTGCTGTTCTTCAGAGTACACAGAATATAATCATAGAGTAATGCTCAATGCTGAGTGATACACACTTTCAACATATCAACTGCAATTCTGCCTTGACCTGTTATTTTGCCAGCCACTGTGTTTAATTGAGGAAGGCAGCTCTGTTAGTAAGCAAGGTTTTTTTGCAGAGAGGTATTCTGTCCTGAAAATTATAATTGCCTTCTCTGGCTGTTCTTTTTCAAAGCCTGAGTTGGAGTAGTTTTTCTCTGGTCCCAGTGAAACTTTGAAATGGTTTTTAAAGTTTCACTGCTTACATATATATATGTGTATATATATATACACATATACGTGTGTGTGTGTGTGTATACATAAAAAAATTAGCCAGATGAGGGAAAAGTAGTTCCTTTCTAAATTTCAGTACAGAATTCAGGACAGAAAAGAAGGACCTGACATCCATCTCAATGTCATTTTTCCAGCTCCTACTGGCTATGGTGTTTGCACGCAGGGCTAGCAGAAGCAGCCTTTGAGTGCTGTCCCACAGCTTTAACTTCTATACTATCTTCTGCTGTCTGCTGTGCTAATTTCTTGAGTTCCTAATGCTACAAATAAAGCAGGTTTTGGCTCCTTCATGCTGTCTGTTTAAACTCCATACCTCCTGCTTTGTGGTAGGTGAGATTAGTCCAAGACTTGAGACTGTTTTCTGGCGAAGACTGGAGGTCAAATCAGACCTTGTCAAGCATGTTCTCTAGGATGCTGTGGCTTTGCAGTTATCTTGCATGCAGCTGTGGGAGGAGAAGAAGAAAATGCATTTTCCTGGCTGCTTTGCCAGATAGCTTGTTCTGAGGACATGTGGGAATGTCAGCAGCAGAAAGAAGATAGATAAAATCTGTATTCAAGAAAAAAAACTTGGGTTAAACAAACGATGAGGATTTTCTGTGAGAAAAAAAGTATGAATGTCTAAGCTGGTTTCCTGGTTTTGTTACTGCATTAGATACATTAGTTTAGCTAACCTAATAAAACACAGTATCCTACTGTAATAAATACATTCTGGACATAAAAATGGACCAAGTTTTTAGATTTAATTACAAAAGAGTATCCAGTCTTGATGGTGGCATAGCTTTTGCTCTAGCTTAACAACATAAGCCTGATTCATACTTTTCTTGGACATTTTCACTTCGATTTTTTTTTTTTTTTTTAGGTAGAAGAGGTGGAACATGACAGATTTGAAAATGTTTTTTATAGCTTTCAACAAGAAGCAATTTATAGCAACTTCAAGTTACATAACTTCTAACTCCACTTTGTTTCATGGCATGATTTAGATAGATCTAGTACTTTCACAATAATTCAAAGGAATATGCAATCAGTCAATCCATCTTATCTATTTTAAGCATTTCCAAGGAACCATCACTGTAGTTTCTACATACTAAATCTGAATACAAATGACAGTTTGCCATAAACAAGTATTTTGCAAAATATCATGACAAAAAATGGCTTTATTCATTTATGAAATGAAGACTTCCTCAAATAAATGGATCCCACAATGCTGCTCATTGTGTTCGCTACACGAATTTGTGCTTTAGGTAAAAAGGTACTTTGGGAAAAACTGCATTTTTCATAAGAAGATGATATTCTCCAGAAATAACTAACTAGTAGATCTGTAAGACACCACAATTATCAGAAAGACAATGAAGTATTACCTTTTAGTAATTGTATTGTCCTAGATACAGGACATGACAAAATTTTTCACAGAGAAACATTTTGGATAAACTAAGAAGGCATCTAAGAATTCATCCAGATGGGTTCAGAATACCTGTAGCCGGAGGTAGATTGAATAAAGTCATAAAATAGGTTATTCAAACCATTTTGCAATATTGTTCAAATGAATTGTTACACTTTTAATCAAGTGAATAATTCATGAACATTCATATAAAGGAATTTAATCAAGGCATCTGTTGAATATCTTCACACTGTTGTACCTATAGTACTATCAAAGCAATCCTTCAACCTCAGCTTGTACCTCTGTGTAGTTTGGATGTTTGGGTTTTGCATCGTTTCAGATCACAAAGAAGCCAGGGAAAATAAGGTTAAAATAAAGGTTACCCAGCTGAGAAAAAAAAGACCAAGTTGAGAAAAACATGAGGACAAATACAAATCAAGACCTAGAAATTTGGTGTGTTAAAAAAAAAAAAAAAAAAAAAA
>VXAY01003855.1:1066699-1118552 GCA_013399855.1 Oxyruncus cristatus | reverse complement strand
AAAAACCTGCAAAATAAACCCCAGAACAACAAAAAAGAACCAGCAGAAAGAAGAGCCTGTGTCTCAGGAATGTTGTTTGCTTTTCACTACATTAGCATATTTTCTTAGAATCCTAAAATGTTCACTCCTTGTTCATAGTTCTTCCACATCTGTAGGGTAGATTTCAGTGGTTTTAGTGCACTTTTTCAAACCACATGAAAGTCTTACTAGAAAGAAGAAGAAAAGTATTAGTAGAAGTTATTAGTGGTCAGGGGCTGCCAGTGTAATTCAACAACAAATGAAATATTCTCAAGCTAAGAGAAAGGATTCTGGAAGACCCTTTTAGTATTCCAGAATTTGAGAGCTTAGTTTATCTTCTGTTTCTCAAAAGGTACATGATAGTTCTGTATGTTATTGTTGAAATTTTACTGAGCAACATAGCATTCAGAGAAGGTGGGAACTAGAGATTAGATGGGATTTGACTTCTACCTCTCATCTCCTCTACCTCACAGATCATATTGGCCTTCACTAGTTGTTGCTCTTTGAGTAGTAGTCTTCCCTCAGATGAAGTGACCAGGAAAGAGAAAGCAATATAAGAATATTGTTACTTTCTCGTGTGTAACTTTTACCTTAAATGTATATTTGATTGAAGACCTGGGACAAAATGTGAAGAAGCTGCTTCCCAATGTATGGTAATACCGTTGGAAGCATCATTCTCGCCCATACCACGTGGCACTGACATTTCATTTAATGAGCTGTAATTGTCTGCTGTCATCTGCCACGATCTTAGGCTGTGGCTGGGTTTCAGAGGAAACTTTAGGGCAGGCATATGTAGGTGTCTAAATGCTTGATAGGTGTCTAAATTCTCATATATAATAAATTGACTATATCTTTTCATGGTAGTCAGGCCAAAAGAATGATTCAAATATCTGTCTCCTATTGGTTCAAATCACTGACACCTTTGCATGCCACTAGCACCATCTGAAATGTGACAGTGTACCTGAGACATCCATCTGGACTTGATAAATAAGCCCAGGACCTGTAGGAGACCTGCAGCTTCCTGAAGCACTAGCTGGAGCCAGGAAGGAATATTTCAGTGTATTTCTGTGGGCAACTGGATTGGGCCTTAGCTGTCTAGGTAACAGAAAGCTTAAGCATCTTTCTTGCATGTAGACAACAGATGCTGTTTACGTTAATCTGAACTGAACTCCATCACATGTAACTGTGTATATTGGATTTTCTGCAAACAGCCTCACTGACATGGGAATCATGCAGGGAACTAGAAAGAGTAAGGGAAATCATCCAGGATTTGTCTTGTTTGCTGTGGTCCTTTGTAGGAGTCTGACAATACCATACTATACCAAGGAGAACTTTTTGAGGGCACGCCATGAAAATCTGGGTTGAAACAGCTTCCAGTGCAAGTGTGCTGGCGAACTGAGGTGCAGAGGCAGAAGCTCAGGTTAATGGTCAGTATAAAATAAAATAATAGTTGGGAATAAAAATGGTTTGTGAATTTTTTTTTCATTATAACCAGCATTAAAAACTTTAAAGGCACAGGAAAATTTAAAACTCACAAACAAACAAACAAACAAAACAAACAAAACATTAGAAGGATTTACACAGTGGTTTGGGGGGGGTGTTTGTTCTGTTTTTTAATATTATGCCTTTCTTTCTCTGAAACTATGAGATTTTTGTAAAATTAAATCCTACTTCCTTATAAGTGAAACAAAGCAGTCACACAGAAAGGAGAAAGAAAAGGTAACAGTTTGACTTGCAAATAGAAATCTAGCATTTTCTCAAAATAAGGAAAACACGGGAAAAATAAATTTCAAGTCAGTCCCATCTCAGTGAAGCAAAAACTTCCCTATATATTTGAGGAAAAATTTAAATAGGTTTTTTTTACCACTTTAATTGAAACCACACTTTATTTCCTTAATCATAAGGTACATATTGCAGATAACCTGGTACATACTGCTAGCTTTCCCTATGCAAAAAAAAATTACTTATTTTTGAATTATGACACCTTTGCATAGAATGAGAGCTGCATTATGTGAAAAGATTCTGAGTTACTTTTTGCCTTTACCACTATTATAAAACAGCTGGTAAAAATGAAAAAGAATGTAGAAAACCTCAATTCCTTGATGTAGTGAACAAAAAGAAATGATGTGGCAAAAGTACACAAAATTATACATAAATAGAGAACCTGTATTGCAGTAATGTTTCAGATTAAATATTGTGGGGTTAAATTTAAAAAAAATGAAAATAAAATAGTAAAGCATAGTTGTCATAGAACAGTAATAAAATAATATAAAATATAAAATATAAAATATAAAATATAAAATAATATAAAATATAAAATGTAAAATGTAAAATGTAAAATATAAAATATAAAATAAAACTCGTGCGACCTCACCTTAAATATTGTGTGCTGTTTTGGTCACTGCAATATTAGATAAGATAAGGAAAGATATAAAGCTCTTGGACAGCATCCAATGGAGGGCAATGAAGATGGTGAAGGCCCTTGAGGGGAAGCTGTAAAGAGGAGTGGCTGAGGTCACTTTGTCTGTTCAGCATGGAGAAAAGGAGATTGAGGGGAGGCTTCATTGCAGTCTACAACTTCCTCATGATGGGAAGAGGAGGGGCAGGCACTGATCTCTTCTCTGTGGTGACCAGTGACAGGACACGAGGGAATGGCCTGAAGTTGTGTCAGGGGAGGTTTAGGTTGGATATTAGGAAAAGGTTCTTCACCCAGAGGGTTGTTGGGCACTGGAACAGGCTTCCCAGGGAAGTGGGCACAGCAGGAAGCCTGACAGAGTTCAAGGAGCATTTGGATGATAGGCACATGGTGTGACACTTAGGGATGGTCCTGTGCAGGGCTAAGGGTTGGTCTTGATGATCTTTATGGTTCTCTTCCAACTCAGCATATTCTGTGATTCTGTAATTCTGCCTGAATTCAAAGAACAGTGTTTGAGCAGCCTCTGGAATGCAGGAAGAGAGATCTTGCTTTGTTATTCAGTGTAAGCCAGTTGCATACTTGAGTAGAAAGATTGCTGTGAGTATTTGAAATTTGGTCGCTCCTATCTATAACCAGAGGCTGTGTACCGCTGAGCTGGTGACCTCCTTCCTAAAAAAAGCCTGACATGTGCTACAAGATTAGGTAGGATGCTAGGGCTTGTGTTTCTTCAGCAGCTGCAGACAATTTAGAGTGTGCTCATAATGCCACAGTTCTTTCCCTACAACTTACTAAAACCAAAATTGTTGTGGAGTGTAACCAGGACAGGTACTAGATAACTACCAAAGGAGCTTAGTTGCATCAAAATGTTAAAGGATATCTGCAAGAACTTAAATCTCCTCAGTGATACATTCAAGAAAATACAGATCAAACAGTATCGGTGTCAAAATGATTTTTTAGAGTCATTGGCCATGTCCCAAAATTATTTTCACACTTTTTCACACTGTCAACAGTCTTAACCCTTCTAACACTGTCTTATGCTATTTTCTGAGAAG
Organism: Oxyruncus cristatus; assembly: GCA_013399855.1. NCBI lineage: Eukaryota > Metazoa > Chordata > Aves > Passeriformes > Cotingidae > Oxyruncus > Oxyruncus cristatus. Next base: position 1,115,066 of record VXAY01003855.1, on the reverse strand, counting down.
GGTACCATTGAAGTTCATAAACAGTTTATTACAGTAGTACACCTAGTTAACGTTTCAGAATTTTTGCCTTTTGTAGTAAGTAAAGGAAGTTCTGTAAAATTAGTGATCACTAAAACTTTGTAAGAAGATCTATTTGATTTTGCTGGTTTAATATCCAACTCACATGCCCTTCAGCATGATTTTTTTTTTTTTGGTCTGTTTTGTTATTTTCGTGCTACCGGCTGTGAAGTTTTTTCTGATTGAACCTTGAACTGAGGAACTACATTGTCAGTAGCATAAAGTTGCATAAATGTACACATTATTATACTGGTTCTGGAGAATTCATGCATGCATAAGATGTTTCCCACATTTATAAATAATTCAATTAAAAAAAAAAATAAAAGAATTCTTTATCGACATTTTTATCCTGCCTTGTGAAATGGGTTGATCCATTTAATTGTTTCTAATTTTTAAAAGTGTCTAGTTATACAGTTGTACACACTCATTAGTTCTAACTGGAGATTTTGTTTTTGTGAACATATACATAAATATAAGTATTTATATTTAAAAATACTTTTTTGCTGTTTGATTTGTTACTCTACTGTATCTTTCACCTACTGTTTGATTTTTATTTCCTCTAATTCATTTTGACATTTGCTTGAAATGTTCTGCAAAAGAAACACTGCTACATTTTTCAGATATTTACAAACATCTTACATTTTAATCCTATATAGCACATCTTCAAAGAAAATAACCTAAAGGAGAAATTTGTATGTTTAAAAAAGAAATTGGTAGTAGGGTTTTTTGGGGTTATTTTTTGTGTGTTTTTCTCTCAAGCGTAGGCTAACACTCGTCAGCTGCAACTCTGTGGCCTAGAAAAGTTGTTCTCCTAATGACAGTGGTATTATGAGGGTGTATTTTGAATTCCTATTAAAAAATGTTGATGCTTGTAAATAAATAATAATTGTATTAGCAGTTGCATCAAGTTTTATCAGAATCTTAGATATAATATTTGGATTACGATTTGTTCCTGTGTTGGCTTCCCGCCAACTGTCCGAACCCACAGGAAAAACCTCCCCTTCCCTTCTTCTCCCAGAGCAAAGGAAAAAAACTGTAGAAACTTAAGAGCCTGAAAACAAACCAATTATATCAATATATATATATATTACATATTTTACAGTTATATACCGTTAGAATACTATGCACATAATAACAGGAACCCCGAACACCCCCCTCTGAAGGGAAAGGGAAAAGGGAAAACAGATCTGCACAATCAAAACCTGGGAACAACCAATAAAGAACTAGTAAAAGAAAAGCTTACTACTCTCCTTGAGATAACAGAATCGCGCCAAACAACCACCAGCACCCGCTGCCTCCCAAGGCCTACAAGGCCTCACTAGGCCTCACTCCTCCACACGAGTAGGACCAACAGCAGAGAACCTGCGCGTTCAGACCACCGGAAGAGAAGAGAGACAGAGCTTCCTCTCCCTTCTTATTTATACCCTTGCTTACGTAAAAATGGTATGGAATACTGGGAACATGGCCTTGGTTCCTTGGTTACAACCTGGTTACCAAGGAAGGCCTAGAATCAAAACCACTACGTTTCCATAATGTTGAAACTGATGGTGCGTTATGTATCTTTTTTTTGTATGACATACAGTTATGTTTGTATGACATATCTGGGAAAGTGTGGCATTTAACATTTGGCCATTGGAAATAGCATGGCAAAGCTTGTAAGTGCTATAATAGTTAAATAACCCTTAGGATTATCTTTTTCATCTCTCTAAATTATTGGTGGTAGTTTCCAGAGGAGAGGGGTTACCTCTCATGCATGGTTAGCTCTTGAAGTAAAAAGAATATGGACATTCCATGACAGGCAAATCTTTGAGTCGGAAAGGAACATGGTGCTTTCATGCTTCTTCAGAAATAAGACACATTCCTTTTACAGTGTTTACTTGCAAATTTGCAATAGAAATAGACAGGATGTCTTCCACTTCAAAATATATTAATTTGACAGGTGTTAATTCTTGGGGGAATACCAACAATTTAATATGCTTTTGGTGTGCTTCTATTTCAGCACTTTAAATCAAGTCATTAAATATTTCTGATGGTTCTAAATTTTTAGAAGAAAGTCAGTTCAGCAAGGTCGGTAAATCATTTTGTCATTAGGAGGGGTGATGCCTTGAAAGTTAGTAAAGTGATGAGATTTATTCTTGCTACATGTGAGAAAATTACATTTGTAGCATGACAGATCACCTCTGAAATAAAATCTACCTTTGAATTGGCGATCAGTGCATAACACAATGAAATTACAAAAAGTAACTTGCATATCAGAATGTTAAAATTAAAGTAGTTCATAGTTTTAATCTTGAAGTAACATTTAGGATACATCACTAAAAGAAGAAAGGATAGGTACAAGGAGAGGTATGAGGGATTTCGGGCATTATGCTATAAATGGGTTGATATCAAATAATGTTGGTATAGTTGAAAGTCACAATATGCTAATGGGCTTTAGAAATCTTGAATTAAATTATTTAGTGATTTCACCATGCTGATGGAATATTATGTTTCATTAACTATATCCACTGCAAATGGGATATCTCTTTTCAAGGCAGTTTTAGTGTGATAGTTAACCACTAAAAAGTCAAAGAAACTAAACCAGGTATATTTTCTAAAGTAAGGGGATTGATAGCCAATTTTGCAGTACATGAGTAGGAATTTATAGAGATGTTTTTCCTATGATGTCTTTTCTTTTGAGCTTAGAGAACTTCAGTCCAAAGGACTGCAGTGTGTGTCCTATGAAAAACAGCAATGGTCAACAGATAGTAGATTACACCTTTTCCTTTTATTATTATTTGTTTCCTTACAGTGAAAATATGCTACAGAATTAACTTCTCTAAGGCATCTCATAATAACAGCTGTTGGGATTTAAGTCTGATTGGGGTTGCCATTCTGTAGGGTCAGCTCGTTTGGGTGCTTCTTCCAGAGAAGGAGTTTGCAATGGTAGGAACACCATGTTTCTGGAACTTAGCACTCTCTACTGAAAAAAAATACAATAGAAATAAAATAGAGGTGTGTCTTTCCTTCCCCTTTTTTCATGTTCAGGATATACGCTGTCTCTCACAAAGTTGACTGTGAATGATGATCATTAGAAGGAAACTTTTTTTCATTCCCTAGAGATTTTCTTTGTATTAGCTACATTTTTTTCCAAGTGGGGAGATTATTTTTGCTAAAATAGAGAGGCTGCTTTTCTGTCGAACAAGTTGTTCTGCATAAGAAGCTAGTCCTGAAAGTCAACTAGATTTCAGAAAGAGTGAGAAAAGAATAACAGTATAGGTCCTCATATTATCATCAAAATTACCACTTGAGAGTATTTTATTTTAACATTTGCCAACATAAGTCATTATGTGGATCTTTCATTTTTATAGACACAGAGAATGCTGGTTCTGTTTTTAAAGTATGAATTCAATTTTACAAAATAGTCACCATAAAGTTAAGATGAACTCTTACAGCTACGAACATCAGAGGAAAAAGTGTGAGGGTCATATCTGAGGCAAAATTAAACAGTGCATATATACAGTTCATAATGTATAGCTAGTAAGTTAAAGTAATAAAAGTCTAATGTTACTATGGGATTGTCTCTGTTAAAGGTACTTCATAAATATTCGAGGTTTATTTTACACACTTAACTGTTCTTGCACTCAGCACCATTTTTGTAATTCCTAAATGAAAACACCCCAGCTGCCTCAGTCACTTATATTAATGAAACATAATGTATCTATGTGTTTTAATATTGAAACTGAAGGGAATACAATGAGCTAATAGTAATTGCAAGGAGATTAACAGGTCTGTGTTATGTTCAGTAGCAACTAAGTAGACTTTTTCTCCCTTTTTATTCACTTATTTCCAACAACCTCTCTTCTTAGACTGACCCCTGCTGGAAGCTTTGCTTCATTTAACAAATGAGTGTCATCAGAGCTACTTTAATTGTATAAGCTCTTCTCATAGGCAGCAAAATTAATTTGAACCTTGACTGTACTTTGAGAGATCTGACTTATTTGAAATGCACTGAAGGTTTCTGGGAGAAAGACATGCCTAACCATACTGAAAATATTGGGGTACAAAAAACTTGAAGGCTGGAAGGCAAACTGAAATTTGGTAGTTTCATTTGCACTAATCACACAGGAATTCTTGTGTACAGGTGGCCTCTGTTCTTTGTAATACATTGAGATTCATACTTTCCTCCAATATATGTCACTCAAAAAGTACTTTTTAGTTAAACATCTTTTGAACCAAAAAGGCCAATTCATTCAAATGATCTGAGCAGTTCTATTCTTGGTTCAAGAAGCACCCAAATTTTGTTGAGAAGCGTTTTTTTTCCCCTTTAAGTCTATCTCTAGAGGATGATAAAAACCTGGACTCATAGATCAAATGTAGACACAAAATAAGTATCTTTTTATTGCTATTGTCTGATAAAACTGAGGTTAAGTTCTGTCTAATCACAGGGCCCTGGTCTGCTTGTCCTCAGGTTGGCAGCTGTAAGTCCTTCTGTAGATATGAAAACAAACAAATAAAGGAAAATATTGTAGTTTTAGTAAGTGTTTGCAACAAGATTTTGGTGGTAGCCAGTGAGAAATTTGTTTAATATGTAATATTAATTGTATGGTAAACCTTTACTGTTGCCTTTACAGTCTTCTATTGTTTTCTATATTCTGCTAAAAGAAGTTGGATATTTTTTCTCTTTCATCTTTGTTTACTTTGTTGTGTGTTTTTAACACAACATCACCCAAGATCTATCTCATGTTGCTGAAGGACAAAACATTTTAAACCATTTTTTACTGTTTTGTACCTTCATTCATATTTGGATTAGCCACAAATGAGGTTGCTTTGTTTTGTGTACCAAAATTTGCAGATCTGTTTTGACACTGACTCCCTTTTCAGTCTTACCCAACCAATGCTGAAGATTTCAGTTGCAAGCTGGTGTCCTCTACAAAATAGGGACTATGTAATGAGATTTCCCCCTTCACTGCTTGTAGCTTGCAGTAGGAAAGCAGTGAGCATAAATAACAAGGTACAGAGAACATATGTAAAATTAAGACCTAGTCTGCCTGTACTACCTCTGCATTTTTGGGAGTTGTTTTCAGTTTTTTTCCTGTATGCAGCTAGAATTTCATCTCAAGAGTCTGAAGATGTGTTTTGGAATTAATGTTGATTATGATTGGGGTGCCTCAAGTCTTTCTTGGTAATGTGCATGCTTGTAACTTCTCTATACATTAGAGTGCCTTCCTTTTCTGTCAAACTGCACAGTTCTAGAAAACTGAATTGCATTTGAGCATCTGTTGTGGTTAATCTCAGATTATTTCTACACATTTTCCTAGCTTTAAGCATATTTTAATATGATATTCACTAGAAATTAGCAATGCTAAACAAATTAATCTCACAGAAGAAAAATTGCCTTAAGAAAAATGTAGAAAGAGAAAGTTTAAAATGCCCAGATTGATCATGACAGCATGAATTGATCCAACTGAATTATTATGGGAAGTTCTTACTTATCATGTCTGAAAAAACTATTGTGTTTTTCTGAGCTTACATAGGTGTATATCATACAACTCAGCCTGTTCTTTACAGTAAACAGTCATAGGCTTGAGTGACAACTGATTTCCTTTTGTACTTTCAGGAATAACGAGGTGCAAAATAGCCATATGAAATGGGAAATTTAGGAAATTTGTCATTAAAGAGAAGACAGCTGCTGTGTTGAAGCAATTGTCTGCATTGGCCAGAAATACTTCCGTATTTCTTGTATATTTAGGTCTGTAGAAGAGCAGTTTCAAGCCCCAAATCATAGGTATTTTTCAGTTACAAAGACCTGCCAAACTTCCTGTAAAGCTGACAGTTTCTAAATAAGTTTTGTCCAAATTAAACATATGGTAAAGTATTCCCATGTGAGCTACAGGGGGACTTGGAGAAATAGAAAGTGTTTAGGATCAAAACCTCCCATCTTTCTTTCTACTCAAATATGTACATTTATCAGAGGCACACAACACCTGCCTTAATGTTTGTGTAAAACGGTATACTCCTCTGCTATTGAAACCTTCGTGCTGGTTCATGAACATCTTTCTGACAGTGCAGTGGTTTTGATTCTAGGCATTCCTTGGTAACCAGGTTGGAACCAGGGAACCAAGGCCATGTTCCTAGTATTCCATACCGGTTTTAAGTAAGCAAGGGTATAAATAAGATGGGGGAAAGGAAGCTCTGTCTCTCTTCTCTTCCAGTGGTCTGAACGCGCATGTTCTCTGCTGTTGGTCCTACTCGTGTGGAGGAGTGAGGCCAAGTGAGGCCTTGTAGACCTTGGGAGGCAGCGGGTGCTGGTGGTTGTTTGGCGCGATTCTGTTATCTCAAGGAGAGTAGTAAGCTTTTCTTTTACTAGTTCTTTATTGTTTGCTCCCAGGATTTGATAGTGTATATCTGTTTTCCCCTTTTCCCTTTCCCGCTGGGGGACGGGTGGTGTTTGGGGTCCCTAATATTGTGTATAGTATTCTAAAGGTATATAACTGTAATATATGCAAAAATATATATTTTGATATAATTCGGTTGGTTTCGGGATCTTCAGTTTCTATAGAGTTTTTTTTTCCTTTACCCTGGGAGAAGAAGGGAAGGGGAGATTTTCCCTGTGGGTTCGGACAGTTGGCAGGAAGCCAACACAGACAGGAAAAGAATTTGAGGCTCTGTGGAAATTAGAAGACTATTATATATGAAGAATCTTCCAGATCAGTCTTTTTTTTTTTAACCATTAAAGTTTTGAGGGGACAGCGTGATGACCAATATGAACCAGCTTAGTGATTCTGTGACTGAGCTGCCAAATATCAGCCGAATCCCATGCAACACATTAGAGAAGCACAAGGTTTGCTCTGCGCTCTGCCTGTGGGTACATTATCGTTTGGCATAATATACAAGTTCCCAGAAGAGGTTCTCCAGCTCCAGGAGCACAGAAGGGAGGAGAATGGGGGCCGTTTCATTGCCCCTGTTTTAGGTTCTGACCAGAGTAATTCCTGATTATTAGATAATTGAATTCAAGGGGGTTTTGCTGGCAGAGCTGGCAGAGCAGCGTAGAGCAGTCTCAGTCAAGGAGACACTGTCTGTAGGCTGCTGTGTAAGAGAAGGATTTGTACAATAGTTTCTCCATTAATGGACCAGAACAACCTAGGCCACTCCAGCTTCCTGAGCAAATGTCCCATGAGTATTAACAGTTCCTATTTATCTGCTAATGGATAAATCAAGTTATACAGAAACATGAATATCACAGAGCCCCACAGCATGCCCTCCATCTTAATCTTCTCTTACAATGTGTCATTTCCATACTTCACACTATTTATTTTTCACCAGGTCTTATGGGAATGTGAAATAAAAATACAGGATCCTTTTGTTAGCATAATTTATATACATAAAAAAATAAAATTTGAGCAGGTTTTCACAAAAGAAAATTAAATAACTTTGACAGAGATTTCACTTATGAATTCTCCAGCCTTAATGAAAGAAAACTTGACTACATGGTGGATGATTTCCAAGTGCTGAGTGTGAAGCTAACATGAGTTTTATCAGTAGCTAATGTTCTTGTTACGTATGATCCATACTTGATTGCAAGTATCACAAGTAAAAATCTGATAATTTATCATTCTGAGTCTAATTCATTGGGGTTTTTTTCCATTGATAAACATAATTCTAAGACAAATTTCTACTGTAAAGGAATCAGCTCTATTATGGCACAAAAATTTTGATTTAACATGATGATGCACAGCAGCTCAGGAGAATGTGTTTGTTTACCTTTTCTATGTTTAATACCTTAGTGTGTGATACCAAGCATAGATGAGAACTCAAATAAAATAAAAGCCATCTACACTTATTCTTACAGGTACCATTTCCATTTCCTGGAGCTTCTTAGATGTCCTGGTTTTGGAGGCACGGAGTTCATTTTCTTCTTTGTAGCTGGTACAGTGCTATGTTTTTGGATTTAGTCTGAGAGTAATGTTAATAGCACACTGACTGTTCGTTGTTGGAAGTAGTGCTTACCCTAAGTCAAAGCCTTTTCAGTGTCTCATGTTCTGCTAGCACAGAGGAGTTGCGCAAAAACCTGTGAGGGAGCAGAGCCAAAACAGCTGACCCAAGCTAGCCAAAGGGATGTTCCATACCAAAGAACACCATGCCCCGTATATAAACGGGGGGCAGTTGTCCAGAAGCCACTGATCGTGGTTCAGGGATGTGATGGATGTTGGTCAGTGGGCAGTGAGCAATTGTACCCTGCATCACATGCTTCTCTTGGGTTCTGTTACTCTTTCTCCCTCTTCTTATAATTACAAAAATCTTTACTGTTGTTATTGTTGTTAGTAGGAATAGTATCATTATTAGTATATTTTTCATATTACTGTTAAAATAATATTAATGTTATATTTTGTGTCATTTATTAAATTGTTCCTATCTCAGCCCCTGAGCTTTACATTTTCTTTCTGATTCTCCTCCATGACTGAGGGTGTGGCATGGGCGAGTGAGCGAGTGACTGCTTGGTACTTACTTGCCAGCCAGTGTGAAACCGTAACACTCATCTTACTTTCCAAATGCCACGAAGAGCTGGTAACACTGCAGGTTCCACAGAGCAATTCTTGTGAGTTGGAAAGGGCTTACTCTTCTGCTTCAGCTGAGTGGGCCTCTGAACACTCCAACTTTAAGAAAGCTCTCTTTTATAATTGACTATACATCATTATATAATTTGCATTAGATAGCTTTTAGTCTTCTCACTGCTACGGTATTCAATGTGCATTATTCTCACTCCAGAAAAGCACTCCTGTCTTCACTTTCTTTGCCAGTCTTTCCAGCTTGATGGTTGTGATTTTGATTACAGTTTATGCCTCATTTAACCTGACTGTCCTGAATATCATCCAGCAAGCAATGGCTTATTTTTTGTGATATTTTCTTCCTTGATTGCCATGTTACTCTTTGCAAGACAAAATTGTCTTTCAGTTTTACATTTTCAGCCTTTGACTTTCACCTGTAAGGTCTGAAGATCTGTGAGGAGGAAATGTAACTCCTTCCTATCATAAGTCTTTGATACCATATACCAATGCAGCAGTGGATGTTTCATTTTAAGGATAGAAATTTACTTTGTATGTTTTCTCTCTACAAACTTTTAACCAAATGAGTTAGGGGAGGTGGCGTGGGAAGGAGGAGTGCCTGTGGGTGTTGGGGAGGGAAGGAAAAGGAGTTGAAGGAAGTAAGTCATGGAATAAGATGTGCTGAGTGTGTTTCAGAAGAGTGCAGATATTTCTAGAAAGACATTATCCCTCCAGCATTTGTTGGTAATCCGAAGGTAAGAATAGCTACATGGTGGCCTCAGCTGGGAAGGATCAGTGCATGAACTTCAGAGACAGGTGATGTTCTTCAAACAGTGCCTAGCACCTGAGCCAAGGAGAGACTTTTGCTGCTCAAAGGAAGTCTGGTTTATATCTCTGTTTTATGGGAAGCTCTAGTTTGTAATAATATTTATCACCATTTTGGCAAGTGCTTGGGGGTTATTCTATCAGCTTCCTTGTTTTGGGAAGACCCGCTCAGCTAAGTAATAAATAAAATGGACAGCGTTGTGCTATAGACTAGCAGGATAATAAGAAGGTGTCTCTTTGAATTCCTTTTATATAGACAGTGCTTCATTTCCAATCTTGTGCAAATAATGAAAAAAAATCAGTAAGGGCAGACATTTTTCATAATGGAAATGAGTTTGTAAATGTATTAGAGAACCATAGGTGCTTGTATTTCTGCCACGATAAGGTCTCCACTTTGTTACCCAGTCACACTCTGCTGTTAATTTTTCTTTTTCAAAGATGCCTACTTGAGCTTTACAGAGTTTTGAAAACACAGGGGGAATTACTTTGCAATGACAATATGGTTACAGTGAACACAGAATAGTGGCTCCTAATTGCTAAATAAAAAAATTCAGTTTGGATGAAGAGCATGAATTTAATCTGATTTTATTTAGAATAGTAGTAATTAGAAATTATTAGATAGAAAAGTATAAAAATAAATTATTTTCTAATATCTTTTATTTTCTAAGATAGAAAAATATGTAATTTCTAACACTTTCTAAGGGAAATAATTTTCCATTTTAAAAATGTCACAGACCATCTTTTTATTTGTAGTTTTAAACTCTTCTGATTTAAAAGTAGTAACACCACTGTAATAATACTGTCAGAGACTGTGTATTTGTACTGTTTGTGCAAGCAAGTACTGTTCTGCCTAATCAGGAGTGCAGGAGAATTAATCTCTCTGCAGTGCTTTTTGCTTTGAAAAATTCCGTAAAACAACATCTAAACAAAGAAGCTCTGTATTGACTTATACACAGGTTGGTAGCAGGACTGTCCATCAGTAAAACCTAACACTCATGTCCTAAATACAGAATGATGTGAAGAAAGTAATTGGTTAGTCCATAGGATTCCTCCTGATAATTTGTCTGTTTGTAAGTAGAATTTACTCCTTACAGACATATCCTAGTAAGAATTTGTGCTTCCAAGTTTTCACAGATAAAAAGGAAGCTACATAAAATGCAAAGAATACTGACACCCCCAAATGCAGTACTTGATCTGTGTTAGTGTTCCACATGTGAATAAAATAGGTGAATAGTACTCAGATAAAATTTACTCTATCTCCCAGTGCAATGATGAATATTTCCTCTAAAATAAAATATAGTCCATAGGGTATTTAATTAGAATATGATTTAGTGTCTATAATTTGTTTTTAGAAGCTATATTTCTTAATTGTCTTTGTAATTTAACGTATGTTATCATTTAAGAAGAGATAAGAAGCCCCTACCATTTGGAATTGAAAAAACATATACAGAAAAGCTAATAAAAGCAGAACCAAACAAATAATGTGGACATCAAAACTTGAATAGCGGGAAATGTAAGTCTCTTCACAATCCAGATGTATAAGCCCTTGTATACAAGCATTCATGCACAGCAGAGAGGTGATCTGGGAGGGATGTGCCTGGCTTCATGCTTGCACGTGTACTCACCAGTGCAGCAGAGCTAGTGAGGTTGGAGACAATTTTGCTGCAGCTGTCAGCAGCAAAATTCTGTCCTCCTTCTGCACAAAGGAGTTGTGTCTTGTGTTCTGAGTGTAGAAGCGATGCTATTGTCCCTTGGTAACACAGGCTGTGTCCCTGGAATACAGGGACACAGAATACTGCTCCTGGTGTGGAACAGTCATCAGGGGAATATGAGGAATAAGCATATATACAGAACTGACAAGAACAGTTTTAGTGGGACCAGGGTGATGGACATTTGAGAAATGTGCAAGTTGTATTGATAACATGACTTATCCATGCTTCATCCATTAACACATACTTATTTAGATGACCCATTTTTAAAGTAAAAGCCTCCCATCTTATGTAAATGTGGTATTAGATTTCAATAACCTGCTGGAAAAGTTCCCAGTTCTGCCTTTCTGTATCTAGCCAATGCCTTGACAAATCCAAACAATGTGGTATGTTTTTAGCATACCCTGCCAGAAAAGCAAACAAACCCAGGACAGAAGAAAATAAGGTGATTTCATCCTGCTGATAGGATATGACAGCACACTGAGGCAAGGACTTAACATTCATCAGGCATGAAACAGAGGATAGGCTCGGTCATGAGTCCCCTTTTGTTAGCAGGCTTTCATAAAGTGAGAGACTGGACTGGGTAATTAGTGTGATCTTCTGTCTCTGTATCCCGTTAAACTTAATGTAGATACCCTTCACTTCAGCCAAATAACTTTATTCAGACAAAATAATTTCCTTCCTTTGGAGACTAAATTTTGAATTCAAAGAAGAGGAAAGATCAAAGTATGTTCAGTGTGCAAAGACACTGTCATGGGAGGGAATTAACCACATAAGACAATCCTAGATGATCCTAGCAGGCAACTGAGATCCTGTGCTGCAGAAGATGATTGAGAAGTACTTGAAAAAAAAACAGGACAGTAGGAATGAATCTCAGGTGGTTTATACACACTGAGGTGCTGACCAGAAACTAGGAGATGAAACTTCAGGAGCCTGCATGACAGGGTTGCACAAATGTGAGCTGAGACTGGGCTGTTGGACTGTCTGGTTCCTAGAGGGAATGATCCTCTGGTAACTGTCTTTTAATCTCTTATTGCAAGACATGATACCTTGAAGGAAGAACCTGGATGACTACACCTGTGTGTTTTGTGTGCTGAGACATTTTATAATGTTCTGAAAGAAATTCAGGCATGATGCACTTTGGTTTTGGCTGCTTTGGGAGTTTCTTTAAATCTTAAAACAGGAAGTATTTTGAAAGATACGTGTAGGTATAAGAAACAAGAGAATGAAGATAATGTAGAAAATAAAAGAGTTCTTATTTTAGCCAAAGATTATGTTTTAACAATTTTCTTTTCTTAGTCTTTGAATATAAAATGAGTGTAGACAAATACAAATGACTGTGCAATAACAAAGATGGTATGTTGTGACTTTGAGCAGGGAAGTTGCTTTGTGTTGTGCATCTTTCTATTGTGTTTATAAATATGCGTGTGCCTATTCTGATGCACAGAATTAGAGCCTCAAAACTTTTAAACTAACTGTTCTTAATGTCTCCTATTTAGCAGGCTGGTTAAGAAGTATAACAAAGTTTAAGAACAACGTGAAATTATGAGGAATTTAATAAGAACATGCTTATATAAAGCTATATATGAGCAAAAATTTGTATTTAAGCAATATGAAATATGTACAAATTAGCTGAATGTTACTTCTCAAATGGTCACTTAATTATAGTGTGCTTACAGAGATACCCTAACTATAAATATCCTGCCTATAAATGCAGTCCATATTTAACAGTTATTGTTGAAGGACACTTGTAATTATCAAAAATGTGCTGCAAGATGGCTACGATTTATCTTGCTGATGTCTCTCATTCATAAATTTCTTTCTAAATGAACAAGTTTTTCTGTACAGATTCAGATTTTTGAGTTAATGGAAAATAAATGTTATAGGGTCCCTTTCTTTCTTCCTTCTTCAGGAAACTAAAACAAATTGCATACCTATTTCCCCTCAAACTCTGTGATCAGTTTCATGCCAGAACAAAACTTGTGCTCCACAGCATAGGGACTTTCTGTAGAAGCATTTAGGCAGCCCTTAAGTTTCAGATGGTAAGTAAGTCAGTAACGTTCCTGGTAACCATAAAGATGAAATCTTTTGAAATGGGTTACATAACTTGCTGTAAGTGCAGAGATGGCTTAGCATACATGTTTAATGATTTCACCTGTGGTGATGCTTGAGGGCAACCTCCAAGCCTTAATGCTGAACTCTAATTAGTGTAGACAAGATCACAGCACTGGATTTCAAGGGAATGCAAGATAACCTGCAGACAAATTACCACTGAAGTAACATGACGGGTCCTGACAGTATGTTCAAATCATTTACAGAAAGAAATACATCCATCAACTCCAACATTTTCTAATATTTTGGCTACCAAAACATTTTGTGCCCAATAGGTAGCTAGACTTCTGGGTAAGTATAGAAGTGGCACTGTAGCTGGAGGGTTTATGGTAATTCTATAAGCAGCAAAGTGTCTCTGCAAAGGAGAGATAAACAGCTAGTAATCCTCATAATTCCCCACTGATAGCCTATCCATCTCTGCTATAAATTAGAAAGCCCAGCGATTAGGAAGGCTAGGCAGGGTGTAGCTCGCAGCATTAATCACAGCATTAGGACAGCAGTGTGCTCGAATTTTGTGTCCAAAGCTCTGGTATTTCTCTCTAGGTTAAAGTGACATAATGTAGTTTGGAATACATATTGTATAAGCTGCCAACTCAATGCAGAGATGGTTTTACAGAAGACACTCTTATAAACTTCTTAAAATTAAGGTATTGACTGCAGAATGAGAAGCAACGCAGTAGTTTTCACTATGAGGGCAGTAGCTGAGATTTTGTAATCTCTTCAAGTTTCCAAATTAAGATATTTCTTTTCTTAATATGTGTTTAGAATTATTCAGGTAGAATTTGGGTCAGTTTGTCCTCATACTTCTTGGTTCTGGAAGTAGATTTTGCAAATGTTTTTGATCTTTTGGAATCTGCATGCAGCCATAAAAGCAAAACTGGTAATGTAGTCACTGTCTGTGTGCAAATTCTTATTTAAAGGCAAAATATGAATGAGCACCTTTAAAAATTAGGTTAGTTTTTAGTTCTCATAAGCACATGGTTGAACTATGAATTCATCAGAAATTTTCTTGATAATAACATTTCATTGAAGTGGTAGTCAGATGGAGAATGAAGAACTGTGGTTCTCCGTAATAGTATGGGTTTTATTCTAAATCCTATGCAACTTTTGATTTAAAACACTTAATTCCAAAAGTGATATTTTAGTCATCTGCTTGTTATTAGATGATACATCAGATGATACATTTTATGTGTTCAGATCTCCTCTCCCTAATTTCAAAGTCCTGTTGAATACATTCACAACAATTGTACTCTGGGAAGGTGGTTGATGCCTATATTATTGTCACTTCAGCCTTTCGGGATAACTAGTTCAATGAACTATTGCTTGAGGAACCATTTTGAGAGAAAGTCTTTTCCAAAATTGACAGTGCATCAACAAACTTATTATCCTTACATGCACAGTAGCAGTGCATAGGGCTTTTGGGACAGTGAAAGTGTTTCCATCTTGTTGTATCTTCTTGCTTTGGGGTGATGATAGGGCTTCTGGTTTTGCAGTTATGAGAAAGGCTAAATGGAAATACCTAGAGAAAGGAACTTTGTAACTACGATATGAAAAATGTCTGCTCAGCAAAGGGAGAAAAAACACTTTAATATATATTCATGGGGAAAAAAACCCCGAAACAATATATCTGAAAGAGCCAGAATCATATGGAAAAAGGAAGATTTTGCTTTAAATGTTTGAGATATTGTGAAAATATATGAATTTTCATAAGACTGATAAAATAATGGGATGCAGGAACAGACGCTGACAAAAGAAGCACCATTTTATCATCAGCACAGAGTAATTTAGGCTCAGCAGATTCTGTAACAAAGTTGAAGATTCATATAATTGCATATAAATGTCTGCAAGATGACAGCATAAGCAGAAGACAGTCCCAGAGAGATGTCCATAAAAAACCCCCAAACCAAATAGATAGAGCAAAGGCACCCCATAGGGTAAATACAAAGTTCACAACAGGGAACTGTGGAAGATAAAGTAAAGCACCAACCCACAAAATGCAAAAACTTCCAGCAAAATGTAAGACATATATATAAGACATCAGTGGAAAGACATTTTGTAAGAGAGACAGATCCAAAAGGGAACATTAGCACTGGATGACAGCAAAGAAATAGATCTTCAGCAGCATGTGGAATGTCTTTGTATGCAGCTAACTTCTGAAACATTTTCACTGAACTTTGAATGTCAGCGTGTTACTGATAATCGCCTGATCTACCTCTCCACCACAGAGATGTTGGAGAAGAGCAATGGAGATTTTCAGGCACCTTTTTTATCATATTAAGGGAGTCTCCTACAGTACATCAGTCACCATGGTTTGTGTCTGGACTACAACCAGCAGTTTCTTGTGGGGAGGTGAATAAGGACTTTTGCATCTGTAGCAGTTGTTTAGCATGAACGAAGAAGGCCGTCCTAACTGAACTTTGAAGAAACTAAACCAAATGTTGGTGTTGAGACTTTGATCTGTTTGAAAAACTGGCAGAAGCCATTAGGTAACAATCAATTCTACAAATACTTTTAGAAAGTGATGTGCTTCAATCTTAATTATTTTCTAGCACTCCCAGGAGAGAATTGTGCGCCTGATGGTGGGACAAGAGGAAGTAAAATTCTCATCCTCTTTACTTCCTCAGGAAATTCAACAGGTGTGGGACTACACTTTGGAAAACTATTAAGATGTCTCCTTCCCTTCCAAAGTACTTCTAGAAAAAAACTCCAAGCATGAAGTATCATCAGTGGCCATTTCAATGTGACTAAGGGAACATGGTATTTAGACCTATGGATCTGAGGCATAAGAATTATATTCCAGTTGTATTTGTATGTCTGTAAAAATACTGGAGCATGTGTGTAAACTATTTTTAGTTCCATTATATTCCAAATTATTCAGCATTGCACAGTGAAAGCAATGCTGTTGTCAGTTCCTTGGTGTCCTCAGTTCTGAGCATTTTGTCGAATGATATCACAAGTCTTGTTTCAGGGTATTGACCACCTATTGATTCTGTTTGCTTGATTGATTCTGTTTGCTCTAATTTGTCAGATTGATTCTGTTTGCTCTAATTTGTTATCACATACAAATTCTGAAGTTAGAAAGAATGTAGGATTTTTTGGTGGAGTATTTGGTGGTTTAAATCATTAAACAGTCCTTTTATTTGTTCTGTTCACTCTGCATTTTCCCAAGCTCATCATGAAATAAAGAAAGGGTACTGTAGACATCATGCTCTTTACCTGTGCAGTTATGTTTCATTGACTAGGCAGCCATGGACTGTCCTGAGCATTTCCCAAGGTCATTGGCAAAATGTGTCTTTAAGTAGGAGTATTATAGTGATCAACAGAGGGCACAGTAAGCTTGCAAAAGCATCAGTATGGTGATGTCTCATACCTTTTCAGACCTTGTTTTACTAACCTCTCTGAAGTTATTTTGGGGAGTTCAAATAATTTATTGGTCTCAGTAACCTTCATGTTTGCTTTTGATTTATTTCTGATCCCTAAATTTGGGCACTTTATTGCAGTGTAGCAGTGATGATTATATACATTACCTTTTTGTTTCTGACAGGTCACTTGCATGTTAGAGATGCCTCCTTGAGGAACTAGTTGGCAACAATTCAGAGATCTTTCCCTTGCTGTTCTCTACCAAAAATTACCTTAGCATCTGAAGCTAAATCAATTATCTCTTTTGATTAAGAAAAAAGGAGAAAAAGGAGAGACTTACTCATGGAAACTTTCTGGAGCAGAGTTACAAACTCTGGCTGAGTAGATGCTTACATTGTTATGACTGGAAACAGAACTGGTGAGACATGACTTCTTTTGTGCAATTTGGTGCCTGAGATAACAAGTCCTATAAAGACAGAAATGCTGCTTCCAGAGACTTCAACCATTCCATATATTGTGCTGGGCTGTGTGGGTTTGTAACCGAATTAGTTGCCCCTTTGTCTGATACAGACACCTTCACTTATAGTTATA
The DNA here is from genome assembly GCA_013399855.1 of Oxyruncus cristatus. Lineage (NCBI taxonomy): Eukaryota > Metazoa > Chordata > Aves > Passeriformes > Cotingidae > Oxyruncus > Oxyruncus cristatus. The sequence continues at coordinate 1,097,887 of VXAY01003855.1, read as the reverse complement.
AATGTCAACTTAATTTTCTGATAACAGTTTAGTTTAAAGGGATCCTTTTTTGTGAATTTTAAATGTGATGAGGATATGCAAATGTGGATACCAGTCTTGTAAACCTAGGAATGAAAATTCTTGTATTAGTATGTCATGGTTTAGAAACGGTATTCCCCAATTTAGTGTTCCCACTGAAATCATCCAAACCACACACCACGCAATCACTCTCCCTCTCCCTCCTCCTGGTGGGATGGAGAGGAGAATTAGAGGCACAATAGGTAAAGATCATGGGTTGAGATAAAAACAATTTACTGGAAACAGCAATGAAATAAGACAACTAACAGTAACAATAACAATGCTAATGACAAATTATACAAGAAAAAAGGCAAAGGATTCACACCATTGCTCACCCCCATGAGGTGGAAACCCCGCCCACGATACCTGACTGCTCCCTCTGTGTGGTGGTTTTGATTTTAGGCCTTCCTTGGTAACCAGGTTGTAACCAAGGAACCAAGGCCATGTTCCCAGTATTCCATATGATTTTTACATAAGCAAGGGTATAAATAAGAAGGGAGTGGAAGCTCCCTCTCTTCTCTTCCAGTGAGGTTCAGGACCAGTGGGTCTCTGTGTTGGTCTTGCTTATCTATCATCTGAGGCCTGCAGTGACTACTGGTCTGCCACGCGGGAGAGCGGGGAGTGCCGGCTGTGCCAGGCCATCCTGTTTCTCTAAGGGACATGGTGAGATTGATTTTTGCCAATTCTTTGTTTTGCTGGTTCCTAGTTTTTGATTGTGTATATCTGTTTTTCCCCTTTCCCCTTTTCCCTTTTTCCCTTTTCCTTTTCCCTTTCCCTCTGGGGGAGGGGGTTGTACTCGGGATCCTGAATATTGTATATAGTATTCTAGCTGTATATAACTGTAAATATATGCAGATATATATATTTTGATATAATTTGGTTGCTTTCGGGTTCTTTGGTTTCTGTAGTTTTTTTCCCTTTGCCCCAGAGGAAGAAGGGAGGGGGAGGCTTTCCCTGTGGGTTCGGACAGTTGGCGTGAAGCCAACACATTCTGCCACACCACACCACCTGGAAGAATGGACCCCTTCCCTCCTCCCAGGAAAATTACATTAGTTGCATGCAGGTACCCCCAAATTACCAGGCAGTGGAAGGATTTAGGAGAATTTATTTCCAAAGTCAAGAACACTTAACATCTCAGTACAAATCTGCACTGGGACTAGGAAAAGACACACCCCCTGTTCTCAGGACTTTTGTTGTTTCCGGCCCTCCCAGCTGTGGGTCCATCAAACATGCCTGCAAGAACTTACCTTCTCTCTACTTGGGAGTCAGATCCTCTGCAATGCAGAAGAAAACATCTAAAACTCTCCCTGGGAAAGATGCCTTTTTCCAGGCAGGAAAGCTTTCTTAAGTGTAAAAACCCTCATCTCCTCGTAATAACTCTTCAAGAAAGGTCTTATACACTTACAGTTTTATTAATGGCACTTTTAAAAATGTTTCCAGTAATACTGTAGATATCTTTAACAACTGTTGACATGTTAACAACTGGCAGTCTAAAACTTTTCTGTGTTGAACCGTTCGCTTTGTTGTTACGTTCTGTGTGAAAGTTCTCATCAGGACTGTGAAGAGACCTTACTGTGAGTGGATAACTCCTATGTATAACTTTTAGACTCCTCATTCTCGGAAGACATGCCTTTTCTAAGTTGCTGTCAGGTGCTTTATTAGCAGAGTCATTTTCAGAAAGCTGAGGAATCATTGCTATACTTCATAAAGTTTGTTAGATTTTCTCTTCCTCTCCCAGGATGTTGTCAGCATGCTCATCTTTTCTACCTTCTTCTTAGGCAGTTCTCTTTCCTGTGATTCCCTTGATACTCACCCTGTTGAAAATCTATTGTATGTTGGCTTCATTTTGCCTATTATCTTGAAAACAAAAAAGATATTTTTGTCAGGTAGTAGCCCATAACATTTCTTGAAGGACAGAGGGATTCTGCCTTGCAGAAGGGAAGCAAACACCTAGTTTGCATCTTGGACAACTCAGAATTCCACCCAACTTATCCCTCTATAACCAGCATATGGAAAATCAGGAAAATGGAGGTATATAGACGTTGGTCTTTTGTCCAGAGTGGGAAAGCAATGATTTTCATTTCAATGAAAATCACTCTTCCTTCAATTCCTGTCAGCTGCTTGCAACATTGAATTTTACACAGGAAAATTATTTTTTTCCAGGCACTGGAAAACTCTTCTTATAGTTAAAAGTAGTCTGATGCAGAGGGGAAAAAAATAATAATAATAAAAAAAAGCATTTGAATAACATTTGGTAGTATTTTTGTTTAATTTGGGAAATGTTTGATATTGCACACATTAAAAACCCTTAAGACTGCTTTCAGCTGAGTGACATTGTAAGATTTGGATGGGAGGAATTTTTGGTTTTGCTTCCCAGAAAGGCATCATATTCTCTCTCCTTCAGACCTTCATTTAGAGATGGGAAATTGACACCATTATATTGTCTAATATTTTGTAGCTATTAAATTTCTTCCAAATATACCATTTGCAAGTAGTAAGACTCAAGGTGCTTGGAAAAAAGCAAAATAAATTTAATTAAATTAAATTAATTAAAAGGTGGTCTGAAATTAAGATGATGTGTGAAAAAGAAAGGCTATTTTAGGTTATAATTATTCTAATTTAGCTGTGTATATTTTAAGTTATCATTGTAGTTCAGCTCAGAAATACTAATTTTTTTGGTCTTCAAGACTAGGCCAGTGCAGAGTTCTCAAGGCACAATTCTGCTCAGGATTGCAGATAGGTAGTTACTGGAGAAGTCAGAAAAGTGCACATGCAAATCCAGAAACAGAATTTGCTTTCAGTTGCAAGGCTTGCTTTAGTCAGTGTCATAGGAGATAGCATTGCACCTCAGGCAAGAAAATGTAACTCTTTAATGTTCGGGACAGAACTCATGCTTAAGCTCTGAAACTGAAGTATAACTGTTGTTTGTTTTTATTTTAGCAGGGAAAAAGCAATAATCCCAACTGGCAGTCCCAAAATAACCAGATTGGAGGGTGGAAGGAAAAAGAAGGAAAAGGAAAGACTAAAATGGAGAGGTAAATTGTTATTCTGTAGACACAGTTCTCTTTCAAGGAGGAGCAGGGAGGCAGCATTTTATCAGGAGTATGTGGAAATGCAGTGGTGTATGGTGACTCTGCATATGACGAGTAGAGACACCACAGCTACACCACATCATTTGAAATGATTAATGAGATATGTGGGAGAGAAAGGGGAGCACACCATCTCCAGTTCTCTTCTGGAGATGTAGATAGCTTGCAGTCAGTTATCTCCTGAATTTCTTTAAATACCTCCAAAATATTGGACTATTACCATTTTGACTAATTCACTATAATGTTATCTCTCCCCATTTCTATGGTTTCACATAAATAGTTCTGGTGGTTCAAGCGTAGGGAAAGTCTGATTCTTTGAGATGAAATTGTGCAGTTGCAGATTCTTATTTGTCATTCCCCTTTCCTTGATCATCAGACTAATGGGTGTTTTGGATGTTGTGGGATAGTAGCATGTTTAGGCCACGATGTGCTGATATTTTGCATCTTCTTTGTATTTGCACAGATGATCGACCTCAGCCACAGTGGAAGGAATGTTGTGAGTCCTGAGATGGATTCTTCCTTTTTTTTAGCTGATTCAGAAGTGAGCTATGATATGATATTATCTGAGGACTAGAAATGTGAAGGGAGGAAAATAAAAAATATGAGACTCTAAAAGTACTCTGAATCCAGTATTGATGTTTATTACTTTTTTTTTCCTCGTGAAAATATATTTAAATGTTTTCTTCTTGAACATTTTGAAAGTTCAGTGTATTCTTCCTGGAAAGTACTGCTGCTAGGTATTACACAGGCTGTCTTTTTTAAGGTTTGAACCATAAATACAACACAGAGGGAAATTTAACTAGTAATTCATATAATTACTTTATATTACTTCATTTTTATTTTATAGCTTTGTTTCGTATTACATGTTTGGCCTTGAAGCCTTTCTTCTAAATTTTGTATTAGTAATTGTAGTAGAAGTTACTAGTTTCCTCTGGACATTTTTCTCCCCTATGCTGTAAAATAATAGATAGCAATGTGTAATTACATTCCTTCAAAGCTAGGTGGTCTGGAGAAGGTTGAAATTGAACTCAGACCCCACTGAAACACTGTAAAAGTTGCATTGAAGAAGCAAATGCAAAGTCCAGTGTTTGGGCTGGGAGAATCTTGTACAACACAGAGTCACAGATTATGCTGAGCTGGAGCACAGACTGGTAGGCCAGTTGCTAAAAAGCAGCTTGGTAGCTTCTGGAAGTATTCATGGACAGTGAGTTGTGCATGAATCTGCAATGTGTTCTTGTAGCAGACAGGCAATAATGTCCCAGGCAATGTTAGCAAGCATAACCAGCAAGTCCTTCCTTCCCCTCTGTTTGGCACTTGTGAGACCACATTGGAAGAACTGGAACCAGTTTGGAGTTCCCCTGTAAAAGAAATACATTGACATGTTGGTTGAGTCCAGCAGAGGTCTACCAAAATGGTCATGGGTCTTGAGTACATCTGAGTTTGTGAAAGGTGAGGCTGAGAACTGTGTTTGTTCGGTGTAAAAAGGAGATGGCTGGTGGGAGGTCTTATTGCTGTCTTCATGTACCTAAAGCATATAGAGGAGACAGGGCCAGAGCCTTCTCAGAGATGTTTAGTGAAAGGACCAGAAGCCACAGACAAAAGGAAATGCAGGACATTCTGACTAACTAATTTGGGGATATTAGCAGAGGCAAAATCACTGGAGCAAATGTCCCAAGAGGCTGAAGCATCTCCATCCTTGGAGATGCGCAGAACTTGGCCAGACTGGCTTTGAGGTAGGTGCTTAGACGACATGAGCTCTAGAGATTGCTGCCAACTGGTTTTGTGCATATTAGTGAAAGAACAGGAGGGAGATAAATGAGATTTCCAATGGAGATATGCAGCACAGGAGGCATCTCCTTAGTTGGAATTGTATGAATGTTTGTGGTGTGGAGTTTGTCAGGGTTTTTTGCTAAAACACCTCTGGCTCTTACTTTCACCTTAACTTACTTGACTAAGTTTCTAGAATTTTTTATTTTAGGATCTTTTGATTGTTTGCATGTTTGTTACATTTGTAATCATAACAGTATATCTTCTTTCTCATAATAACTAGCAACTGATAAGGACCTTGATAATCCAATGCCCCATTTCCTTATAAGCTTTGATCAGTGAAGTAGATTAAAAAAATCAGTTTCTAAATTATTCCAGTTTGGATTTTGCCTAGATACTGTCTGCAAATAGTAGAGATGATTTAAACTTATCTCTATCTCAGTTTCTGCTTCAGGCTCTCAGCAAGCTCCAGCACATATGAAATGGATGTGACAGTCTATAGCAATACTTAGAAGGCTCTTTTCAGAACCATGGTGCTAGCAACTTGTTTCACATGTAGTAACTTTAGATTTTGGAGTACAAGGTAAAAAGCTAGCAGTCTTGCAAACAGGTGAGACCCAGTGAAATTCAGTCTCTGATGGCATTACTTTGAAAGAATGCAAAAGGTACATTTTGTGTTGCTTTACTTTAAATCATTCACTGGCTTTAAACCCATTTGCTAGATGTTATTTACTCTCTGGAGGCTGCTTTCATGGACCATCTTGAGAGCTCAAGTTGCTGAGCAGTTCACCTGCTTTGAACCCACACAGATGGGCAGCCATCCAGCTAACATGAAAATCTCCCCAGCAAGGATTTCCACATACCAGTGTGACTTACTTGACTGAAATGGTTTCTGTATGGTCCCATGTCAGTCATCCGCACATCTCAGTTGTGCATTTTGTTTGAGCCTCCCCTTTCAGGAAGGTCACTTGGCATATCTCCTGAGCTCAGCTAAAGACTGTTCATTCGTCTTGTAGAAGTCTCCCAGTATGCCTCTTTTCCCAGGAGCACCTGGAGCAAGGTGTGAGCTGCATGAGCTAGTCTGATAGGGGCAGCCCATCCATTGCTCCACTGATGCAGGAACTGTATGGCCCTGCCATGCCCTGTCAGGTCAGACTTGGTTCGTATGTGCACAGATAAGATGTCAAGAAATTCATTGTCACAGCTGAACTAGCTTATCCCACTTGCAGCCCGTTCCCATTGCAAGCAGTCTCTGGCAAGCAGGGCACCAGGAACAAGTGGCATGGATTAGCCTAGCAGTGGCTGGCCTCCTCTCAAGGGCACATGTGCAGGAATCCGGGTGCCTGTGTTGTGCAGTGCCCACGGACTGAACTTGGCACAGTGTCCGTGTCTACGCATGTCCACGCTTGCTAAACCCTGAGCTTCTTGGGACCATGATTGCAGCTGTGTGCATCGGTGGACTGGTGTGTACAGAAGACACAGTCACTTCACTGATGATGGCCTGGATAGGCTTTTGGTGTAGCTGATGTAACTGTGTGACACACCCTGGTCAGATGCTTGAGGCAGCAGTCAGGAACTGCATTCTATTGCTTCACTGTTAAGTACTTTTTTCGACTGAGGAGCAATGGATGCTTCTGCTCCCATTAAACTCTCTTGGTGGTGTTGAAAAAAGAGATAGCTCATTCACATCATGTTAGAACAATTTAGATTATCCTGAGAGGGGAAGAAAGAAAGAGAACTGGAAAAGAGTACTGAAAGGAGGGAATATCTTGCAAAAATAAATTATTTTTGTTTGATTGTGGAGTCACTAGCTGCTTTTCTCTTGGATAAATTAGAATTATGAATTTAATATAGCAATTTAAGCTAATATTAAACTCATATATAATCAACCCTTAAAGTATGTTAACTAGTATTATATTCAGAGAAATGCTAATGAATTGCCAACTTCCTGAAATGTGTATACCTCCTATGAACTACCCAGACTGCTAGAAAAGAATCATGTCATCAGTTTGGCCAGCTGACAAGGCATATGGCAAACTCTTTTATGATGCCTGTTATCTGTAATGATAGCTGTTTGTGTAGCTGTGCTATTCACTGAGTGAGAGTAGAACAGTAGTGCAGCAATTGCTACTAAGTGGAACAAACTGCAGAAGGACAAAAAAAAATTGAAGACCAACATTTTAGAAATGTGAGAAAAAGAAAAGCAGCAGTCACCCAGGGGAGTTTCTATAGCAGCAGTAATCTGAAACACCCAGGCACGTTGCCAAGAGCTCCAGTAGGTTGTTAATCAAAACTTCCAAATCTCCTGCCAATCCAAGGCTTTCCTAGCATCAGAAGGGAAAGCTGTCACATAATGATGTGATACTTAACTTACGTAAAGCAATTTTCAAATTTTTTTTGTGAGCAATATTCTTGTCCTAAGCAGATTTTTTTTCTTTTTCACCCTATAAAAGAATCCTTCCCATTGAACTTTTAATTGAAGTAATGTATTTTTATACATTAATACATTTAATTTTAATAAGCATACAGGATACTTTCTGATACCCTAGGGATTATATTCTCTTTTATTTGCTTTAATTAGGTGTTCCAGTAGTAAAACACAAATCTTATAATTCTTCCTTGGAATGGAGAAAGGTAGTATTAAGAAGATTAAGCAGGTGTCTGTGTAAAGCAGACACTTTAATTGCAGTGTGAAATTTAAGTAAACACTGCAAAAGTGCTCCAGTTATCTATTTAGTTAACACTAATATATGACTTTGCTTAAGGCATTAAATTAACTACAAAAATAACACAAGCCACTTCCTGTTTGTAGGGGTAGTTGGTTTCCTAATATTGTCACACAATAGGTTTTTTATTTTTCAGCTGATGCTGACAAATCCCATTATCTAGGAAGTGTTTCTCTTGTGTAATCTTAGCAACGGTGAAAGCAGCAGTGCTTTCAGCCTTTTCCATCTTAATTTTCTGGGTGATGGATTTTTCAGTTCACTCGAGGGAGAGAAGAAGGCAGCAGGACATAAAAGGAAAGTGAGCTTTTTGTCATGGTTTTCTCTTCCCACTGCTTGCCTGGCAAGCCCTCAGTGGTCCCCGTGAGGATGCTGGTGAGAGGCAGGAGAGAGGGCTGGAGGCAGTGGCAGTAACCGCTGACCATTCATACCGAGTGTTCCCCAGCACCATGCTGTTCACTCTCCAGAGGTGGGATCAGAGCTAATTTACATGGTCTGGCATGTTTTGAGGAGAAATTCACTGTTTAGGGAATGTCTGCAAGTACACGGGATGGCAGTGAGCTTGGAGAGTTGTGTTTTTAAGCTGTGTTTTTATAGGAGCTGTGCTGCCATAGAAACTGAGAGACTATACGTAAGCTTTGGCTTTCCATGTAAATAGCCATAAGTGCCTTTGGCCTGCCTAAATCTTGGGAGAGAGAGAGAGAGATTTATGGGGCTTAGGAGAGAAGCTCCCTCCCCCATGACCCTATTTCCCAAAAATACCATATGTCAACAGGATTCTTTTAAGGGAACTGTTAAGAATATGAATGAAACACCCTGTGTTTTTTGTAGGATAACCCATGTCAGTTGATTTGAAGGAAAGCTTTCACCAGTATAGTTTTCAGCTTGTCAGGATGGAGTGGAGAAATTTGATATGGAAGTATAATTCTGAGTATTGCTTTGTAGGGCTCAAATTTCACGTTATAGTCACATTATGGTTGTTTAGCCCCTATATTTCTGCATAGCACAATTCCAGATAGTGGCAGTAGAGTTGTTAATACCAAAAAGATCCCTGTGTGACAGGGGATAAATCAGTTTGTTATGGGCCAGACGACATGCTTAATAGCCTTAGGCAAAATTAATGTCAGGTATTAAACTCAAGAATGTGGTATGTATAAACTGAAATACTTTCAATCCGATAGGGACACTTTAACTCAGTAGTAGTTTGGCTTTACTTTCGTTTACCATACTTACACTGTAGCTGTATAAGTATGCAGCTTGTCTTGGATCACTGACTAGTTTATAGCGCTGAAAGGATCTACATGTTTTAGTGCAAACACAGGAGGAATAAAACCAAGGCTAACAACTTCAGATTTCTTAGGAAATGACCAAGGGTCGATAAAATAATTTGACTGTTTTGCCTATCTGTCAGCTGAAAGACATGACTACATTTCTGTCAAACACGAGATTGATGTTCATAGGAGCAGGATGACATTGATCTAGTTAGGTGATGTGACAGCTTTGAACATCATGAGTTTTAGTGCAGGCTGGAGACCCCAGGTAAATACTCAGAATAGTGACTAGTCTCGAAAAGCCTGCGTGTTTGGCTGTGAATGAGTGCAGTGCTCTTAGAAATTTCAAGCTAGATTCATTTCACCATTTGATTTGGACATTTTAGCTGTCTAAAATCTGTGCATCTACTCTGAGCTGCTGTCTGTGTGCCTTTTTCTGCTGCTGGAAAAATAATGATACTCTTGTCTTAACATGGCTAAATGAAATTACATGTGCTGTATATCACACCTAGAATGTTACTAACCTGAGTATACTTTTATGTACTTCAGTCCATCACAAGTGGCATGCACCTTCATGTATTGCACTATTGCTTCAGTGGAGATGATCAAAAGATCATTTTTTGAAAGAAAATAGTAGACTTGGATTGCAATTTTTTGTTCAGGACAGACCACAAATTGTGATTTTAAACCCGAATCCATCAGTCACTTAAGCAACAGTGTAAATCATGCTTGTGATACTGGCAGTCTACTCAGAGAGCCATAAATTATTGATCTGCTTCCTGCAGATATTTTGCCCTTTCTGACTTATAGTAAAATTATTTACTGCCTAGTTCTTTTTCAAATGCTTATGTCATACAAGCTTTGTTAAAAATGGTAGAGGCAAAGACTTCTTGAAGAGATTTGAATGATAGAAACTCAGAGAGTTCAGTTTCCTAGGTAGTACTGTGTTGATCAGTTTATGAAGACCACTTTTCATGGTACATTTCCACTTCTCAATGGAAACAGAAAAAAATAATTTGTACAGAAATTTTAAGTTTTCTCTATCCTTTTCACTGAGATTTTTGTAGAAATCCAGTTACAAAATTATCAGGAAGCTGTTCTAAAATCTTATCCCCTGCAAAAGGACTTTTTCCTCTGTAGCAATGGAATTTAAATGATTAAGGTGGTTGATATTGGACCTGTTTTAATAAATGCAGTAACCCCTGTGAATGTGGCTTAAAATGCTTCTTCTTTTTTATTATTTTTAATCTGGAAGAAACTGGTGGTTTGATTTTCAGTTTCAAAAAGCTGTTCCTTTTACGAGATGTGTAATGAGTTACAAATGTAAATTTGGTCTAGGAAAAGTACACAAATTTTCCACTGCAATTGGTCCCCTGGCATTCTGCCCCAGAATGGAGATAAACAAGGGCATACAGGCTGAAGGAAGAATGTACCTTTGATATCAAACGTGGTTTGATTTTAATGTTTCAATTATTGCAGACTCTTGAAAGGGCAATCTTACACACATTGGGCCACTGTGAGAAAGGAGGAGTGTGAGAAGGACTGGAACATCACTAGGAATCAGTCATTTCTCTCACAGGTGTTTACAGCTCTTCTGTGAGGATGGCAGAAACAAATATATCACCATAATCCTTCGCTATCAGAAAAACAAGTTTTGTTCTGAGACCCACATTTACCGTCATCACTGATTTATATCATAGTGTTACACATTTTAGCTGGGCTCCTATTCCCATAATTTATACTAACAAGAAAATTAGTCTCTTCTCGGAATCGCATTTAATAAACCATTTCTATTTTTCACATTCAGCCCACATGATGCTATGCTTGAATAAAAGCAGATTGGCTTCCTTTTTTATTCAGACACTCTGGCTAACCCTTATATACATAAAAGAACTGCATCAAAGTTACCACCCACTGAACATACACTTTTTTTTCATGAATTGGGTCCAATTCCTTTTTAAAGAAGCTGTTAAAGGGATTGGTAGCTTCTTTGCATGTTACGCAGATTCTTCCCACTTCACAGATTCAGCAATAGCTATTGTTGGGAGCTGAAGAAGCCATTTTCCTACCAATTCAAGTGAAATATTAGTCTTGCTCCATAATAAGCTTAGTGAGTATTTACTGGATACTGAGGTAGTAAAGAACCACTAGAGATCTTGAGTGGAATATAAATAGATTACCTTTTACAGGGTCTCAATGAGAGGAAGCTGAGAAATATGTCAGCTGTTTAATTATTAACATTCAGTATAAATCAATAGCAAAATAGGCTTTGATGGTGATCTTCAAAAGGGTTTTAATCATTACTTTCCTCAGATACAGAAAGTAAGTCTGAGCACTGGGGGTTTAGCCTGTATTTCTCTTAGCTCTACTGGAAGGTTACCACTGTGATGATGCACTCAGTTTAACAGCAATAATTGAGATAGCACCAGTTTTTTAAACACATTGGCATTTGGGACTTTATTGGTACTGCATGGTGTATCTGGGTAATTCCTGAAGAACAGATGACATACTAATGAACAAAATTCAATTAAATCCCAATGAAATTAATTACATTGTGTGATAGGACTGTGGAGTTTGGGCCCATGTGATGCACGTGCATGGCACAGAGTGAAGTCAAGCAAGTTTATGGTTCTGCTTTAGTGTGGTGCTCCCCTGCCACCTGCCAGGATAATGATGAGCACATGGGTTCCTGGGGACACCTATGCAGCCTGATTCCTTCACTGGTCCACTTTCACTATTTGAATTTAAACATTTCATTTTGCATTTTATTTGATATTACAGAAAGATATGGTATGCCAGCCCCTAGGAAGTTTATTCCCTAGTTTATATAGAAAAGTTATTCTAAGTGGCGTTGGGAGGAGGTGTGGGATGTGAGGCAGGGTGGGGCAGGGGGAGAACAGTTTAAAGCAAGAGCAAGTGAAATTGAGATAAAAGAATAATTTTATAGTGGAAAGTACAGAGAAAGGGTTGCTAAACTTTCTGGCTTTTGAAGTCATGTTGCAAAGTGTTAGAGAGCCATAGCTTCCTGACGGATTCCCTATAGCTATCCAAAATAGTATCTTCCGCTATTCCTTCTGTAAGTCCCCACTCCCTCATTCCATATTTCTTCTTTTTCAGCTAAATTCATGTCCTCCCACCTTCCGGCTGCTCTAACTCTGCATCGCTTGCCCTGCTTCTCATCCCTAATGTACAAACTGTACTCATACCAGGTTGCAAATGCTCCAGAACTGCCTCTGCCTCTAAGCACTTCCCTTACAACCTGTTCAACTCCTTGCACACTCGCTCACCTCAGCATGCCCTATCTGCAAGAAATTGCAAGCTGTAGCTGGAACTATGCTTCCAATATATGCAGTCTCTATCTCTTATCTCTTGTGTGCTAGACCAAGGTGCTCAGTCTGGCTCTGTGGTCTGCCATGCAGGCTCCTAGGATGGAGGGAGGCTGCACTGTTTGTGCTGTGTCCCTGCTGTCAAAAGACATAGGGTAGAAAGGCATTCTCTGCAGGCTGAGCTCCGGCACCATGCTCCTCACTTTCTCCTATTGCCCAGTGCGCCTACAGTCAAGTGGTGGTCTGCCATGAGAATTCTGCTTTGTATATGGAGTCTTTGGGGGAAAAAAACAAGGCGGAGAACAGCTAGGGGGAGTAGGAGCTGGTGTCTGTGAACCACATTGCCTAGTTATCCGGATGGTGACTGGATTTCCTTTCAGTGTCACCAGGTAACTTGGAGGTGGGCTCACTCCTAAAGTCATTAGGCCATCTGGTTTGCCTCATGGGTTATGTCAAAACATTTATCACCCACTGCGTTTTCTGATATGTTGTATTATTTTTTACAGTGATAAAACCTAAACTGAACCAGTGTACATAACTCTTCATACAGTCAATCACACTACCTTTGCAGCTCTGACAGATACTATTTAAGCTACAGCTTATGGTGTTATTTTTTAATCCATCTGTTTCAAGGGGCTAGATACAAAATATTTTTGTGGTGTGGTTTGAAAATCGGATCTGCAAAAACCTTATTTTTAAGTTCACGTACTTTATAATGTATGTTAAATTTGCTCAGCAAGTTTGCTTTTTCTTTAGTTATTTTCTGGTATATTGATACTGGTCATAGGAAAAGATTTTTTTTCTTTTTGTAAACAAACATCTAAAAGCCACACTAAAAATGTCAGAGTGCATTATTGTTTTCCTTCCTTTACCTCTCTGTTCACTTATTTTGCTATTGCTATTGCAGTGTCTCCTTAAAGGTTAAAAAGGTAAGTGGACCTCTTCCACTGCCCATGCCATCATGTATTGCTTCTTGTGGGGTTAGTGGTTGACACTTACTGCCGTTTTACTGCCTATTGTCAAGTTAACCTGCCCCTGTGCAGACTCTGTCCCTGTAGCTTCAGAAACTGAGTTCTGTTGCCTGCTTCCAAATGTGTGTCTGCCTCTTTGATGAGCAAAGTACTTCTGCCTGGGTGACAAGATTTCATACACTGAGCCATCCAGATCACCTTACCATAATCTCACCATAATAAATCTTCCAAAGAAACATTCTCTCCTAGAAGTCCTGCTAATATACACCATTTTCAGTAAGAAAAATAGTTTAGTGCTTTGAAGCATTTTATTAGAGTTGCATCATTTTTCCACGGGGAAACTCAGAGAATTATTGATATGGAATAGCATGAATAAAATCCCATTCCTTTGTTTTTCTTATCGTTACCTTAAATGTCACTGTCTAAAAAAGATATTTTTCCATTCTGTTCTTAAAGTCATGCTTGGAAGTGATTTATCCTTTCCATTTTGTGCCCTTTGCTTTTTCCTTTTAGGCATTTTTACTGCAAATAACGTCATATTTTAGTTCAACTTATTTATAGGATATTATTATGCTGATAGTTACACAACATTTTTTGAATCTCACAGTGGGTCAATAAATTAACAAAATCCAATAGGAATTAATTTGGGTAGACTGGTATGTTCTTGAAACCTTTCAAACTGATGAAGTGAATTCACAGGTAGATTTGCTTTTGCACTTTTTTTTCCTAAACCAGTACTTTGGAGAAAAGTAGTATAGTGACTCACCACACAGATGGATTTTCACTTCATATCATTTGATCAGGCAAGCTCATCTTAATGAAAGGCTTAATAAATACTGTACAGTTCACTAATCAGCCAAATCAGTGAAAGCTGGAGAAGTTCCAGATGCAAGAGACTGGTATAGCAAACATATCTTACCCCAAGCATGTCCATGCAGATCCTGAACTATGTAATAAAAAGGAGCAAGATCAGTCTATAAAATAGTACAAGTTGTTGTTTTTCAATAAACAATTGATAATGCAACTATATTTCAGAACTTAAATATATGATATTTAAATTAACCATCATCCTTTATGGAAAAGAACCATTTTTTTTGTATCTTCAAATATTTAACAGTCTGTGACTCAGTCAATTGCCATCTGAATCATTTTCTTTTCATTTTGTAACCTAGAACTGTAAAACTTTAGGAAAATCGTGTAATTTTAGAAGAAAAATGCGAGAAAAAATCTTAGAGGAAGTGCTTCTCTGTACAATTTGACTCTTCACTTTGTGTCCTACTACATAAACTTTTCAGGAAGCATGCTTTTTACTTTAAGGATGCCCTGTTTCTTTTTTTTTCAGCAGACCTGAAAAATCATTTTCATGCATTATATCTTCTGAGGTTCTTGACAATATTCAGGATACCATATTGTTTAGGGAACATGTTTTTGTTCTGGTCAAAATAGTAATTATTTACCAGATTTTTTGTTCCTCTCTTTGTCCATTCCAAGTCTTTTCCTGGAGTCTGTCAGGGTATGAAAAAGTGTCCCTTTCCTTGGCAATCACCAGCATTACATTGGCATTATTGAATTTCAGTAAGTTTTTGTAGCTGGAGTTCTGGCATGCTGCCATGGCTGTTAAAACAGGATTGATTATTATGCTTTTTTTTCTCACATGCTTGTGAAAAAGCTACCTCCTAACATAGCCTTTAATTTATCTCTTTTTTTAGCTGGTGCTAAACGGGTTAAATCTTGATTCATCCAACATTTGTATCTAAATTTAAAGAATGAAAATAAAAGTGGATATTTTATTTAACTTGACCTAAGAGCTAAGTGTCTAGTCAAAGCTAGTTGCTTTAGGTGGTTGTATAGGCAGTGGTGAGAAAAGGACATTCACAAAGTCTGTTTCTTCCCATTTAAGATATTTTCACAACTTGGAGGATACAGAGATTGCTGTTTCTCTCCATTTTCTACTAAGGGAAGCTTAGACGAATGCCAGCTTCTGAGGTTTGTGATACCAATATAAGATGTATTTCCAAGTTTCTTTTAGGTGTGTAACACTGAATTGTAGAGTATGCACCTGGGCACCACTGACCAGGAGTGACATATGTTGCTTCTGTAGAAGAAGTAACCTAGATTTGTTTGAAACAATTGATTAACAAATCTGTCTGCTCTTGTAAATTGTATCTACCTGGAGCTTTTTTCCACCCTTTTTGTTAAATGCCATTCTCTGTAGAGAGAGTTGTAACACTGGCTGCAGTTTTTACTGTTTTCTCTGAAATGCCTAGAACATTTTTTTTTTGGTAGTGAACTATTAATAGCAGCTGTTGGAGGTAGGAGAATAGGGCTATCAGGCAGGTGACTGGTGGTCAAAGACTCTTTCATTCTGTGCTGTGGAAACAAGTTCTTTTTGTCCCCTTGGTTGTAACAAGCTTGTCCCTGCTACGAAGTGAGTTATTTGTGGCCCCACGTGCATGTGGTTGGGACACGTTTGCTTTAGGCAGGTGCTTTGTCCTGTTGAAATTGTTAGTTTTTTGAATGCTTAAAACTAACATTGCATGTAGGACCATTTGACAGACTGGTACCTGAATTTAAACTGCCCAGTTGTGAATATGCAAGACTGTGTTTAGGAAACCTCTGTCGCTTACCCACCTAGAAGAGTTGCAGAAAGGCATGTCTAGCTTCATGAGCAAGGAACTGGTATTTGATATGCTGTAAGGTAGCTGCTGCCTTACTATTGCTGATCAGATGCAACGAAAGATGTTTTCAATACACCAGAGGCCAAGCAGTCCAAAAATGTTCATTGTTTTACCATAGCTGGAACTATGGTAAAAACTATCACTTCTTGCATGTTTTCCTCGGTAATTTCATTTTCTATGAACTTTAATGATTTAATTTCATTTGCTATTATGAAAGTATTTGGAAAACCTTCTCTGGCTTTCTCATGTATGTGGAAATTAATATCCTTTTGCCCAGTAGCTAAACATATTTTTTATTTACTTGTATTTGCTATAAGAATCATATTTGTATAATTCACGTTGTTTCTATATTTCCCTCAATGTTTTACATATGACAATTATTACCAATGAACAGTAAATAAACATTTTTGTATTATGCCCACTTAAAAGCAAAGTTTAATTTCTATTTTATTGTTTTCTTTAAGAAAAGAATTCTTCTTTTCCTTCTTTCTACTTTACTGGTATATAGTACCACATTTCTTAAAACTCTTGACCAAAGCATTTAGACCTATTTTTGTTTCAACATTTAGTGGTCATACCTCTTTTGATGCTTAGGCATGTGGGCATGGTATGCTTTCTCTCTGGTCGGAATACATGAACATCTTTGACATAATAGGTAATGCATGAATACCAACAACTGTCTGAATACATGGGTCTTGGAAGTGCTTAGTCCACTAAGGAAATATGCACATAAATGTAAATATATAGGGTGCCAGGTTATGGGCAAGGGATAAATTCGAGACCAGTGGGTTCTTGCTCCCTAATTTGCAGTTTGCCACGGCTATGCCCCAAAGGAATGAGACACAGACGCAGTATGCACTTCGAGGGTCAAAACTGATCTGGCTTTATTACAAAAATGGTGGGTTTATATATGGGGAGGGAAAGGTAAGGTTCTGGAAAGGGGATACCTGGATTGGTGATTGGTAGGGTAACATGATTGACAGGGAAAGGGGATATGGATGAGGGCGTTACCCACAGTTAGGTAAGCCCTTGTTACAATGCAGTTACAGAGTCTTTCAGGAGGAAGACTCAGGCATTTATGTCTTTACTGATTTCTTCTTTCCACGCTCTGAAGTCCTTTTCAGTCCTCAGCCTATCTCCAACAATAGGGGACCACAAAAATTATGCAGATACACAGAGAGATAATAATCTCTATCCACATATTTACATATATGCGTAAATACAAACCTACAAAAATTATCTGAGAACAGAGAAAAAAAATACTTCAAAATCAGGAGAAAGCACATTTAAGGTGACTTTAGGAAAGAGGGAGATCTCAAATGCTAGGAATATATAAGTATATATAAGCCTTTTGCTTACTTAAAAAAAAAAAAGGAAGCAAACACAATTAATTCCATGATGTCAGAATATACTGATAACCAAATATGTGATAAATATCTTTCACTCCTCTAGTACTTGTCACTGGAGTTTATAAATTGATTTTAGCGGTGACTGGTCCTTTGTGTACTAGCCACTAGAGGGGGGATGAGACAAGTGTTTTGTCATAATCTTTTGCAGATACTTGGTTGCAGAAGTCTTGCAATGTTACAAAATCCTCATTTTTAGCCTCTGTAGAGTATGGTCATACAGCTAGTCATCTGAAATCTTCTCACTTTGTGTCCTTGTGCTGTAATCCTCATTTAAAATTCATGGAATCATAGACAAAGTTAGGTAGAAAGGACTTCTGGCTAGTTTCAAAGACAGAGCCAGTTGGCAGTCTTAAGTAGGTTGCTCAGGACTGTGGATGATCAGGTTTTAAGGGTCCCCAAGAATGGAGATTCTACAGTTTTCTGGGCAAACCTGATCCTGGATTTGGCAACTAATGTATGCACTTAATTTTTTTTCCTGAAATTTAATTGGAATATCCTTTGTCACAACTTGTATCTGTTGCCTTGCAACCTTACACTGAGCACCGCTGAAGAGCCATGGTCTCTGTCTTCTCTACACCTTCCCACTGATAGTTGAATGTTACTGTAATATCCATCCATCCATTGCCTCCTCTTCTTGATATTGAGGAAACCAGTTCCTTCGTACTCTCCTGGTATGTCATCTGCTCCAGGCCCCTAGTCATCAAGGTAGCTCTGCTGGACTTGACCCAGTACACTAATGTCTTTTTGGGAAGCACAAAAACAGACATAGTTTTAACAGAGTGGTCTCACAAGGGCCAAATAGAAAGGAAGAACCATTTTTCTCAATCTGCTGTTATGCTTGTTAGTATAGCTCAGTAAGAAAATTTTCCTCTCTCCTTGCTACTCCATATCTCTATTACTTGCTTCTACTTTCTGTTTGATCCTTAATCTTCCCCAAACCTTTGAGCCCATGCTGGCTTCCACTGTTAGCTTTTTTCATGTTCCCATTCTCCATCTTGTCTCCTCTCTGCCTGTGTTCAGATTCTCCTCCCCACTGTCTTCCTACATTCTTCTCCATACCATGTGAAGAATATTCATCCTTGTACTCAAATGCTTCACGTACAAAGTGGTTAGTGTTAGATATTTTCAAGGAGTAAGAGACCTGTTTCAAATATACAAAAAATAAAGTCTTTCAAACTTCTTGGCATCCTCCCTTTTTTTTTTTTTTTTTTTCCAAAATACAGGCTTCTGTTGACTGCCCTTGGTGGTAGTTGCAAGCACATGGCTATGTGAAATGGAGAATGAACACAACTGCGGAGATTAGATTTCACCATATTTTGCATTTAATTATTTACCAGTTCTCCAACACAGCTCTTGATTCTTTGTTTTCAGTGAGGTGTTCAGGATTCTGTCAGAGGAATGGAATTTACTCTTTCAAGTCATATATGGAATAGATTTATATGGATTTGTAGTAGCTTTATGTATGGTTTCTATGGAATAGATCAAAAGGATTGCTGAAGTTAAATGAAATGGTTTTTAAGAGGTTGAGATGAAGTGTAGCGATATCACAGCATTTTATTTTTTTTCTGTACAGAACTCCAACTCCACCCATTTTCCTGGCCACAGGGTGAAGTGGCACTTTTCCCTACTTTCCATACTGTGTAATCAAGTGGAACATGTATTTCCAGAAAGGATGAGATCTGCTCAGAGGATAGGTTTGAGCTAATACAAGAGTTCTTTGGTTAGAATGCATAAAGGCATATGAAAATACAGTTATTTGAACATAATCTCTAAATATACTTGCAAAAATTGGTAATACTACAAATTGTCATTCAGTCACATTCCATTAGGGAATTACAGTAATTTTTCCACAGTTTTAAGGATCTCAGCAGCATCAAGTCCTGGGCAAGACTCTTTCAGTAGAAACACTAGATAAATTTAGCCCAACAGTCTCAAGAAGAGAGCAGAGGAGCAAGACAAGAAACTGAAATTCTCTATTTAAGTGGCTTAAAACCCCTTTTTAAAAGTGAAAATAAAATATGTGATTTCAGTGATGTAGCACAAAAATAAAGTGGATCAAATGGCATCTATTCCTAGTCATTGTTGAGAGTGAGAGTGGAGTCTAAGTGAATTATGTGAATCTGTGGAAATTTGTGTAAGTTTACTCCAGGTCTTAATCTGGGAGAGAAATTGGGAAAAGAATAATAAAATTCAGTAAAAATATTAAGAATTACTAGTCAGTCTGCTTTACAGGCTGAACCAGGAATTCCCTCTTCCAATATCTAATAGGATTCAGAGTTGAGTCTTTTGGGTTTCCTTCTTATTTGTAAAACAGGGTTGTTCATGTATTTGTACAGGGTTCAAGAGTAGCTGTTGACACTTAGATAATAAAACTGAGACTTTCTTTCATTGTGTACAACAGGTTTATCAGTGCTGCAGTCTGCAACTCAGGACTCTGGACACTATTACAAATTAAAAGGTAGACATAGGAACAGAATTAGGTGACATCTTTTTTCAAGTACATGAAACTTGACAATGTGTAGAATAAGGAAGAAATAAAATACTGCAGGTAACTCTTAAGTAAATGTACTTTTCAGTGAAGAGGTAACTTATGTGATAACATAAGTATACTGCAAGTTTCTTGGAAAATGTCTGTGTTCTTAGCACCTATCCTTTGTAATCACCATTATTTCTACAGACATTCCTATGTCATGCTGAGTCGTGTGGTTGACACACCCTAGGGACAGGATGCCATCCAAAGGGACATGGACAGGCTCAAGAAGTGGGCCCATGGGAACCTCATGAGGTTTGTTGAGGCCAAGTGCACGGTCCTACATCTGGGTCAGGGCAACCCCCAGTTTCAATACAGGCTGCGGGATGAAGGAATTGAGAGCAGTCCTGCTGAAAAGGACTAGGGTGTACTAGTAGACAGTAATGGATATGAGCTGGCAAGGAGTGCTTCTAGCTCAGAAAGCCAATTGTATTCTGGGCTGCATCAAAAGCAGCGTTGGCCCGCAGGTCAAGGGAGCTGATTCTCACCCTCTACTCCACTCTCTTGAGACCCCACCTGGAGCACTGCATCCAGCTCTGGATTTCTCAGAATAAGAAGGATGTGGACCTCTTGGAGCAAGTCCAGAAGAGGGCCACAAAGATGGTCAGAGTGCTGGAGCACCTTTCCTGTAAAAGCAGTCTAAGTGAGTTGGGGGTTTTCAGCCTGGAGATGAAAAGGCTCCAGGGAGACTTATAGCAGCCTTCCAGTACCTAAAGGGGGCCTACAAGAAAGATGGACACATACTTTTTAGTAGGACCTGTAGCAATAGGACAAGGAATAATAATTTTAACCTAGAAGAGGATAGATTTAGACCACATATAAGGAAGATTTTTACAATGCGAGCCATGAAACACTGGAACAAGTTGCCTAGAGAGGTGCTAGATGCTCCATCCCTGAAAACTTTCAAAGTCAGGTTGGATGGGGTTCTGAGCAACCTGATCTAGTTGAAGATGTCCCTGCTGATTGCAGAGGCGTTGAACTATGTGACCTTTAGAGATCCCTTTCAACCCAAACTGTTCTATTATTCTATGTTACTGTTTTTACCATGAAATAGGCAAAAATTTAACTCACATCACATATATAAGCAATACGAGCTCTTCACCTGTGGCTGCATTTACTCCTCAATATGTGCACATCAGTTTGTGCTGAGCAGTCCACAAACTCAGCAAAACTATGAGTCTGATCTGTTATGATTTTTTTCTTTTGCACAGATTTATGTTGAAAAGCTGCTAGTTTCTTTGCCATTATAAGACCTAAGAATATAAATATGATTTCTTATTTAAAAAAAATTAAATGTGCACATAGTAATGTCTCTTCTCATAAGAGTCTCAAGGTTATAGTTTAGGAAAGCGTTCACACATCCCTGCTCAAAAAGAAAGAAAAGTTGTTAAGGGCATCCAGTAAAAAAATCTTTTTTATCTAAGGGCTGTGTGTGGATGGTTCAATACTTCTGGTTTTCAAAATGTGGTTGTCATCCCACTTTTACAGAGGGCAAAAGTGGAGCAGAGAGATGGGAAGTAATTTGCACAGTCATATAAAATAAGATTTTCACAAAAATAGGCTATTAACCCAAATTATGTCAATTCCACTATTCTAGTTTAACAATTAAATACATTTCCCCTTTAAAAGAGCATTAAATTTGCGTAGTTTCACCTTTTTAATGAATGTTCAAAAATGTTATTTGTGATAAAATCCTAAATTTCTCTTCTGCTTTTGCTGGAATAGAGTTAATTATCTTCCTAGAAAATAATTTACTCATTTTTGTCCTTTTTTGCATATATTCTTTTTTGCATATATTAGTAGGTATGCTCAATAATATTTCAGAGATAGGTGAGGAGTAATACTGGACATTGCTAGGCTGTACTTATCTAAAGCTTCACAAGAAACACACAGTGGTTAAGAAAGAAAGCGCTGTGAATGTACAGGTTTATGATGTCATACTTCTAAAGAGAAATATAGAGAGATCTTGAACTTACAAGGTGTTTTAGGTGGCAGTCCTGTATTTTAAAGATCCTTTATTTTATATTCTTACACTCTTCACAACCTCTGCTGTCTACATAGAACATCTGAATTAAAAATACTTCATTCGTTAGCATATATTAATTATAGTGGACCAATTTTTACCCAGACAAAAACCCACCCTGGTTTTTCACAAACAGCTCACAAATATTTTAGGTCAAAACCTCAATTGTTATAAATCAAGTTGTAGGAATGTCTCATGGAATTTGTCTGGTGAATGTTTTTCATGTGTTAATCAAAGTACATTATGCAGCTGTTTTGATCATATATTTTACTAAGTTTTTCTATCACTACAAAGGTGATATCATCAGAACAGAAACTGCTTATCAGAGTGGTGTTTCTTATTACAGAGCTGTTTAGATTTGTGCTGTTTACGGCTATAGGTAATAAAAATATCAAAGACTTATTGTGAATATAACAAGGTTGAATAAGGAAGTTGTATCAATTTTGGAGAACCTTGTTTCTGGTAAGCTGTGATTATATTTCCTGTCTACCATGCCAAGTCTTTTGTTCAGTAATGGTCTATTGCCTTTGGAAAAGATGAGCAAAAGCCATTTATAGTGAGGAATAGGTACTGAAACATTTTGCAGTTAAGGTGGCTGAATGTCTTGAAGGTGAGATCCTACAATTCATAGTAGAAATGCTCCTTCATTTCCCAGATATGAGAAGGCATTTCAGCTGGGTCCCAGCATCTTGCTGAGACCAAGAATGCTTCTTTCCTCCTGCTCTGCTTGCGACATCCTGCTTTCCATGGGAGGGAGCCCTCTTAAAGGGTGATTGGGCGAGATGGGAAACACCACTCCTGGTGGTACTAAATGTAACCAGAACCCTGAAATGAGACAAATTTGGGGGTTGGTTATCCTAGAATTTTGCTTCTTATCTTCCCCTTTAAGTCAGATCGCAAAATATGGGGGGCTATGACTGATGCCTTTGTTGGTAGCAATTCCCCTTTCATCATCATCATCATGGCTAGGCTTCGCGAATGAAGATTTGGGAAGAGCTCTACCCACAATTGTTGCAAGCGCGTTGGTGGCTAAAAAGGCCAATACGAGATAGGCAAGTCCGGTTGCAAAAAGCACAGCAGAAAGACTCTTTAGATGGTATATTCTGCAAGGCACGATTCTTTCTGCCTTGTCTTTTCTCCTCAAGGGTGATCCTGTGTGCTTTCTCAAAAGCATCAGCAGCGTTATAGATGGTGTGTCTCCAGGCCTCCCGATTGGAGGCCAGAGTAGACCAGTTATGGTGGTCAATATGGCCAAGGCTGAGATGTTGTTTCAGGGAGTCCTTGTGTGTTTTCTTCAGGGCTCCTCTCTTGCGGTGGCAAGTTCACCATAAAACAGGATCTTAGGGAGGCGGTGGTCCTTCATCCTGGAGACGTGCCCTGCCCAACGCAGCTGTGTTCTCAGTAACATGGCCTCAATGCTTGTGACTGCTGCTTGTTCCAGAACAGAAGTATTGGTCACATAATCTGACCAGTGGATGTTAAGGATTGTACGGAGGCAGCGTTGATGGAAGCGTTCTAGGAGACGCAGGTGGTGGCGGTAGATGACCCATGATTCAGATCCGTATAAGAGAGTAGACAGCACTATGGCTCTGTAAACACTGATCTTTGTGCTTTTCTTCAGGTGTTTATTTCGCCAGACTCTTTTATGAAGCTTTCCAAAAGCACTGTATGCCTTTGCTAACCTGTTGTCTATCTCCCCGTCAGGGCATGATGGATGCCAAGGAGATGAGGCTGCCTAGGTAATTAAACTGCTGGACTGATTTGAGTTCTGTTTGGCCAATGGTGGGGATGTTTGGCCAATGGTGGGGATGATGGGGGACTTCCTGAGGTGCAGGTTGATGGAGAATTTCTGTCTTCTTTAAACTGACTTCCAGCCCAAAGAGCTCAGCAGAGCGCACAAGCCAATGGTCTGTTTGGCATTCTGCGCTGGGCATCACGCGGGTATGGAGGACATTGCAGACATCTCTCCGTTGCACCAAGACATAATCGATGAGGTGCCAATGCTTAGATCTGGGGTGCATCCAGGTTGTCTTCAGACTATTTTTCTGCTGAAAGATAGTATTAGTGACGGTGAGCTGTTGCTCCGCACAGAATTCTAGCAGAAGTCGACCATTATCATTGCAGTTTCCAACACCATGCTTGCCTAACATGCCTTTCCATGCTTCAAAATTCTTACCTACTCTGGCGTTGAAATCACCAAGGATAATGATCTTATCATTTGCAGGCACCTTTTGGGCAATGACGCCCTTATCTGTGTAGCCTGGGTAAGTCGGGATCGCCTCTGTTCCTGCATTGTTTGCAGTGTGGGTGGGACATGCTGGGCTTGGCTTGCCTGCTGGCTTCTGCCTAGGAATGGTTTGTTTAAGTGTTTTAGATTTATAGCATCTTAGTAGGGTGCTTAGGGCAAGGGAATGCCCCTAGGTTAATGTGTACGTGTCTAGGGGGAAGAGTAGGGAGAGAAAGGCTTGTCCAAACCACTTTAGTGGGGGAGAAGCCTGTATGCCCATACGAGGTTGTGAGCTGTGCTGGCGGTGGTATATGCCCCCCGGTAGGGTGTCTCCCATGCCAGCAATTCCCCTTTACTACCATACTAAACCTTCATATGCAATTCCGGGCTGTTTATTTCCCTTATTATTCCATCTTGAAAGTTTTCTGAAATAGCCTTGGAAAAGAAATTAAAATCTAGAATGACTTTTTGCAGTGTGAAAGGTAATGGCTATTAAAAGCTGACTGACAGGGTGCTTTCCTGCCTGTTGTCAAATGGAAATAGAAATTAAATTTAGCAGAGTTCATGATTATTTCTACACTAAGGAGCTCTCAATCAGTGTTACAGTAGATAGGAACTGTCATGACCATTTGCAACAGAGGCTGCAATCTGATGATATAAATTTGCCTTCAGTCTGCTCCTCTTGAACCAGTGTAGTCCTTGTCAGATTCAAGTGCCATTACACACCTAATAACACAGTTGCATTTAAAGATTTTCAGAGTTCCACTCACGCTTCCATGTTTTAGTATGTAATATCATCTTCCCTGCTTCAAATTGAACTAGGTTACATTATGTATTTAAGGTTTAGCTCAGTGTCACTAAAATTCTGGTCTTTTAATGGTGAAAGAGGTTTACCGAATCATTTAAAATTCTGATTTTGTGAAGCTCAGTTTTCCCAGCCACTGCATCTTCTATAAAAAGTCACAGATATATCCTTAAGGATGGCATTCAGATCTTATTCCAGATCATAAGCATTTAGCTCATCATAATTTGTCCTGATAGCTGATGTTCCTAAATGAGAAACGCTTTCTCTTACTTATTTAATGTTCAGAAGAAATTCCATAAGGGAGAAATGTATTTACTGAGCGAGCATATCAACTTGAAATAATGCATTGAAGAACTTGTAAATGCATTTATGATAATCTGGAGAAGGTAAAATAGGCAATTTGTCTCCCAGATACTGCTAAGTGAAATGGAATTAGATCCTGTAGGCTACATCTCCATGGTGATTGTAAATATAAAGTTGGCCATGATTTTAAAAAGGAATTAAAGCTTGTGGGTTGCTTCAATTTTTGTGTAGCCAACTTCAGTTAAAAGCTCCACTATCAAATGTTTTATGAAGAGATTCTAGGCTAGATTATCAATGTTTTAGCAAGCATGCTTTCTTTATTTTGGAAATTTTGGTTGTTCGTTTCTGTAGTATGACACCTTGATGCAAAACTTTTAGCACTTGGAATTAAATGGTGCCTATTTTAGCGTCTTAATTTCTTTCTCTAGAAGCACTTTCAAGTACTTATACTCTATGATAACATTAAGCAGTAGCTTGCTCTGTTTGTTCTGTGGCAACATGAAATTAAAAAGCATCTTTGCAAGCAACTACCCCAGTAGATTAAAAGCAAATGAACCCATTTCCTTATAGAGTTTGAATCATGTTGAAAAAGTGAACCCTTAGTACCTGTTGTAAAAGCATTTAATTAGATTTAAGAGGCAGCAAACAGTAGTAGTGCATTTTCTTGTTTCTTCCTGTGGGCTCAGTTCCTGCTTCTAAACCATGGTAAAAAAACTGACCTGACACCAAAACAAACTGATTAGGTAAAGCAGAAAAGCTTCATTACTGGCCTGAGCTTCTACGGCAGCTCTGTGCTGGCATTTGATCGTTCAACTGTAGTGATTTGATCATTCCACACAGATAATTTAGTGTGTTTCTTCATTCACGTCACAGGAGATTAAGTGAAAGTCTTGACCAGTGCTTGCCTGCATAGTCAGACTGAGCTAATCTCTACTCCTGCATGCAGAGAATGAGGTCCTGGTGTGTGATCAACCTTGTTAGCAACCACAGAGAAATTCTCAGTGTAATCTGAATGTCAGAAATCTTGGAAATGGAAAAAGAAATATTGCATAGCTTCCTGCTAAATGAGAGAAATATATTAGTCCAATAAAAAAGCCTCCTGGTTCAAGAAGTGTTGTATTAAATAGAAACATTTATCATCATAGTTTATTTTTACAGGACAAGATGTATGGCAGGGATACAACTCTTTTCAGTGAAGCAGCTGAGTCACTGAGCTTTAGAGATGAATTTGGTTTTAAGAAGAAAGAAATTGAGAAGGAAGCTAGGTAACAGCAAGCAATTAAAGAAAAGTACCTAGTATCACAGGTTTCAATATGGTAGTACAGCTGCCAAATGGCTTTTACTAAACATTCTCATGTTACTACTAGTAATAGTACAGGGCGGAAAATACTCCTGAATTGCTTTCTCACACTTTTGTAAATTCTCTAGAGATGTTGGAAACGTCTGTTGTGCAACTGATGTATCACAGATGGCCATCTTGCAAAGAGTTCTAGGTCAGCTTTTATGGTGGCAGGCCAGGTGAACTACTTTGTTGTGCAGTAGTACGTTGCTACTATGATACTTAATGCTTATTAACTGAGGATGGACTGACACTCTGTGCAAATGTGATCATAAATATTTCAAGACCCATTAAAAAGCCCAGTGGAAACAAAGCTATTCTAAAAATGAGAATGTTGATGTAAGTGGTCTTTTATACACCTTTAGCAAGTCTTTGCATTTTTCCTATTTTGCACTCTTATTTCTAGCCTTGGTGTCATGTTTAGTGTTTTTTGTCCTTAACATAATTTTTTTTCCTCTTCTACTCTTATTTCCAGACTCAGTCCCATGTTCAACATTTTTTCTTCTTAACATATTTCTTTTCCTATGTTTTCAGCTGAAACTTAGTGACAGAGTCAGTAACCCTTCCCAGTGATCATTCCCAAATGTTTTGTAAAACAATCATAATAAATTGTCCCTCATTTCCTCTTTTCTGACTGTAAGAAGCAAAAGAAGAGATAAACAAAAATAACATCAATACTGACCTAGGGTTCTCTGAGGAAACTTTGTGACCTGATTGTTGTTGATGTCCTTTCTCTTACTCCTTAAGCAGTTTGTGTTTAAGACCTAACTGCATCATGATGAATTTATAGTGGTATGTTATTAAAATCAAGAACTATTCTTGCGATGCTTAGCACATTTGAAGGTAATTTGTTTGAATGATAGTTGGAGTCATATTTTATGTCTGGAAATTGCTTAAATTTGATTCACTACTGTTGTAGGTTTTATTGTCTAGAGGAACAAAAATAGAGCAAACTTCATTTGATAAGGCGTTCTGTATTAAAACTGTGAGCTGAGCTCAGGAAAAAAAAGGTTATTGCTCTTAATAAAGGAGCTTGCAAGTAGTCTGGGAAGTATTTCATTAAGCACACAGCAAAAAGCTGTGTGCTTTTTTTTTTTTGTCTGCCGTGACCGGCAAATTTTATCTCATAGCAAGTGCAGTGCTCTTCTTGAGCCTCTTTTATGATGTGACTTCACTGTGATATTTGTCACTTTTGATAATTATGGGAAGTTTGGTCATTTGTTCAGATGTTTTACTTAGGCTCTAGCCTGTAACAGATTGAAGGGTAATGAGAGAACCAAAATCTGGCCTGGGCATATGGAATGACATCATCTTATAAAGAGAGGGGAAAATAAATATAAAAAATTATTCTTCTATGGTCACTTAGCCATTTCTCCTGTGATTCGAGCCTAAAAAGAGCTGTTTCAGTAATTTATTGATGAAATAGTTTAACAGAATTTTTAATGTGCACATGTACTGTAACATTTTTGATGGTAAATGGATTTTGCAAGACTACATTTATCAAATGTGGAAACCTAGATAGATGTGGTATACTAAAACTTTTAAAGCTCGAAACACTGTAAAAAGAGAAGGATTATAAAATGCATTTTTTATCTCAGACTTCTAGTAAACATTCAAAGGTGAATAAAATTCTCTGAGATGAAGCCACAAGGTTAATATTAGATTATTTGGTCTTTCAGATGGTAAAGATGATTTGATATTATTTATGGAGCAGCTGGCTCCTGAATTATTGCATATAAACATTAACAAAATACTCTATTCACACTGAAAAATCCACATCCTGTCATAATAAGACTGCCATCCAAAATTTCAAATGAATGAATTGAAAACAATTATTTTGAAGTTGCTGAGCTGCACATTAAGATAGAATATTGCTGAGGCAAACAAATGGTAAAGATCCTCTGTGGAAAATTCACATGGAATTCTCTTTTCCAACCACAAATTCAATCAGCCAACAAAATGCTGTTTTATGCGGTGAAAAGGACTTAGAATAAGAAGTAGATTGAAGCTATGATCCTTCTTCCTGCAGAAAGCATGTCACTGATCCAAATGAAAGCTTGGGGTTTTTTATTTCCATCTTTTCTTTGAGGGGTCTATGCCAAGTGAAAACTATGAGAAAAAGATACACATGCACCAGTGTCTAAAAGGCTTTCCCAGCTTGGAAAGAAGGGCTCAGTTATAACATCATGGCTAGTTCCCTGTAAATCTGATGGTTATGGTGACACAGTCACGTGCTATGAAGGAGTCACTAAACAGTATTACTATCCATCATTCAAATTAGTAGCACTGAAGATGCGGGGATGCCCTAAATTGGAAGGAGGAACTTCTTCAAACCAGTCTGCTTGGATACTGGAAGACTCAACAGATACCAACGTTGTGTTCTTGACCTGAACCACATGCCTGTCTTTCTCTGCGGACTGACTCAAAGAAAGCCTGTCAACACCTTACACACCAAAATTCAGTGGCCCTATTTTTTTTCCTTTTTTATTTTTTTTTACGAGGAACATTACCAGAGTAATTTTGAAAATCCAAGTGGAAATTCAGCAGAGTAGATGAATGGATCATTTCTATCCATGTAGTCATAAATACCTTTAAAGAACGTAGGCTGCTTAATGAAGCATGACTTCTTTTGCAAACACTGTGTTGGCTGTTTCCCAGTACTTTGTATTTTATCTTTACATCCAGCACTTCTGTTCTTACAGGTCTGTAAAATTCTCGTGGAAGCTATAAAAGTTGTCACATGCACCAAATTCCAGGCGTGGTACCAAGGCCATGGCCCTTGCTTTATATTTCCTTGTTCCTACATCGCTCAGAGTATTTCAAAGTGAAAGCAGTCATTTTTCATGTTTTTAATGCTTCCAGAGTAGTCATCTACCTTCCTGAAAACACGCAAAAATTTGCCTTTCACAAATTTTAGCATAATAGTCCATGCCACTTCACAAGATATATGTTGTCACCGCCTTTCCAGGATGTCATATCTTGTCAACAATGGCTTCTACTCTGTAATTATGCTAAAAAATGGAGCTATTTACAAAACAGGTTTTTATCTACGTGATTTTGTGTGCAAAATTTATTTTAACTGGTGTGCCTAAGCCATTACTGCTCGGAGAGAGGAGACTATGTTATATTCCTACACGTGCCCCATCTCCTGTGATGATTGAGTTCTTACGTATCGTTTAAGCAAACTCGGTTGTCCTGTGGTAGTTTGACACATGCAAGGCTGATGGTGGTAGGTAATACAGAAGCAGCCTAACAGCTCATTAAAGTATGCCTCCAGTTTGCATAACCAGTGGGTTTGGTGGGAGAGGGAATCAATAACAACTATTTATATTGGAATTTTGGTCTCTTCTCCCAGGCAACCAGCCGTAAGACAAGAGGGCATGGCCTTAAGCTGTGCCAGGGGAGGTTTAGGTTAGGTATCAGAAAGAAATTCTTTACAGAGAGAGTAATCAGCCATTGGAATGGGCTGCCCAGGGAAGTGGTGGATTCTCCATGTCTGGAGGTTTTCAAGATGAGGCTGGATGTGGCGCTTAGTTCCATAGTCTAGTAACCGTGGTGGTGTTGGATCAAGGGTTGGGCTTGATGATCTCCGAGGTCCTTTCCAACCCGTCTGATTCTATGATTCTAAGATTCTATGATTCTATGATTCTATGATGACTTCGCTGCAGAAGAATAAACATTGAGGACTACTGTGGCTGTATTACTGCATAGAGGAAAGATGTACCAACAGCAGGGTTAACAGTGGTAAAAAAACCCCAGCTCTTCATAAGTATTTGCCAAAAATAAGTTTCCTTGTCTTAGCATTAAAAATTACTGGTGGTGAAAGGAGTGTAATTTCAGTTCACTTGCCAGTAGGTGGAGAACTGTAGATGGAGAACTGTGATCCTTTGATGTTGCTGTTGATCTCAAACAAATTATGAGTACACTTTGGTCAAGTCTGCTTCTGTAGTTAGTAGAATCTTGCCTACCACTGTAGATCAATTGACAACATGTTTGTGCCATCACTGAAAATACATGTTTTCTTAGGTAATGATTATGCAGTTATTACATATTGTATTATTTTCTATGATATGAAAATCATATGCTGGCACAATCATAGCTGTTCAGCTTACTGTGGTTTTACTGCAAGGCTTATCTTTAGTGAGAACATTTTTATTTTCCTTGTTAATATTTACTAGTTTATGCCTGGAAATATTTATCTCTAAGTAAAATGAAACATAGTGAGGTAATTAGTTGATAGTGAATTTATTTACTGTCCATTTAAAAAAAACCAAACATGCCTTATCAGTCCATAGGCTTGAGACACACTTTTGAGAGATAAATGCCTGTGCTTAAATTATAGAAGGCCTCTTAAGGGTGACTTACGATACGTGAACACTGACCAGCAACTGCACTGACCTCATTCCTGCAACATTAATGTTTGTCATTTTCTTCCTTTATCAAACCCCAACATACTCTCAGAGGTGTAAATTTGCTAAGCACAATGATGGGTTTGCAGTAATGCTTTTCCCCTCTCCATCTGTCCTATCTTTTATTTGTTGCTATAAGCAACAGTCCTTTGAATTGCTGCATTTATAAAGCTTTAAAATAGGACAGATCTGAGCACACAATCTTTGCGACAGGCAATTTTTCTCCATTTTCTCCACACACACACAAAAAAAAAAAAAAAA
>VXAY01003855.1:939443-1066693 GCA_013399855.1 Oxyruncus cristatus | reverse complement strand
AAAAAAAAAAAAAAAAAGGTGGCCCATGGGAAGATATGCTCCCTCACCTGGGTTTACAGTAATCTTTGTTCCTCCAGAAGTCCAGAGTTTGTTTGCCCTTTCAAGGGCAAAAGGAGGAGGCTGTGTGTCAAAACTGATTAAACGTGTCAGATGTGATAATCTATTGCAGAGGGCTTTCTAGCTCTGTACTCTCAGCATCCATGTTGAAACGTGGGAACCCTGGCTTTCTTTCTCACGCTAAGGAAGTTGCAATCTTGTCAGAATACTTACAACTTCAAACTCAGATAATATCAAGGTAAGACCTCCTTCCATTTACATTTTAGGAAACCATCAGTATTTCCCTGAAGTGCCGAGTGTGAATAAGTATTGTTTCATTGGTTCATTGAGAAAGGAGTTCAAGAACAGCTGCATTTTCACTGCTGGTTGTGTCACCTTTTTATTTTATCCAACTCTACATAAGAAAAACTGAATTTCTGGCAGCTTTTAGGGTGATTCTTATGAAATTCCTTTGCTTTTCATACACCTTCAGATGTGGTCCACAACCTGCAAAAAACAGCAGTAGTTTTTGAAAGATGTCAAACCAACTGTGTTTATCTAGGGGAGAATTTACTACAAATTAGCAGCCATCTCCTGACTGGAGATATTATTCAAGAGAAAATAAACATCTCAAAATAGTCAGAAAAAAAACAACTTTACTGATTATATAACGTGCAGGGAATATGATTATCATTAAATATCTCCAAAAGCTCAATTTATGAAATCATGATATATTTATATCTTTACCCTTTCATGACTGTTCCAGAGAAACTGTTTCAACATGCAATATGAATTTGAAATTTTAAGATTCATAATGACATCTTTAATATAATTATATTACAAATAACTTTCAAAAAATTATTATAGATGTAATTTGCTTTAACTGGGACACTGGGCTTGAATACAGGAAAAATAGGCATAAAAGTGCTTTTATTTACTTGGCTATGGAAAGATAGTTTGAATTGAATTAAGCACATAGGTTTCAATCCAAAGTGCAGGAGAATCAAAGTGTTAAAAAATTGCTAAGAGACTGTGAATTATCCACTTGATAAATGATAAATTGCTCATTTTTACTTTGGTAAACTGTAAGTTTTTTCAGCCTTTGTAAAATGTAACAGCTGTTCAATACAATGAAATAAAACAGTGTAGTATTTCAAAAGAGCTTTTAAAAAGACTGTAAGGGACAATGAATGAATCTATTTTTATTTCAGAGATTCTGTGTCTAAAAGAAGACCTTAAATGAGAGACCATGTTATCTGTAATTGCTTCTTGTTTTATCTTGCAAGTAGTTAATACTTTTTCTGATATAGCAACTTTTCTTTGTCATTCAGAGGAGTGTGTAGTTTGGATGATGCTTATTAAAATCAACTCCAATATGCTTACCAAGTTTGGCTGCTCCCCAGCCTTGTTCTCTCAAAAAAGGCCTCTTTTAAAACCATAAAAACAAGAAGAAAGTCAATAATGAAGGAATAATAAAAAAAGATCAAGCTAACCCATATTTGGTGGGGTAGGATTAGAGAGTGGCTACAGGTGCAGTTGAGTTGTCAAGTCTAACAGGAAGGGGCTTGTGAACAGCTGAGGGGAAGCTGCAGGTGGAAAAGCTTGTGTGCCGTGTTGCTACTGCTGGGATAGTATGTTTGATTGTGTTCTTATTTTTGAAAGTTTGAAATTTAGGCTATGTGTCAGATGACTAAGACTTGGTAAATTATTTTTACCTCTATCCTTAAAACCATGGTCTATCCTGCAAATAAAGTTAACATTAAAAAGTTCCATACCATCTTCTCTGTGACAGAGTCCATACTCTGTTCAGGTTGACCATTTTATTACACTACATATAGCTCTAAAAGTCAAAGGGAGATACTCCTTCTTAGAACTGCTTAAGTACTGTTCTGTGTATACTAAAAAAAAACATTTTGCAAAATAGACTCTTAATTTGGTCTAATAATACACTTTTTCTTGACCTTTTTGAGAGAAATTCATTTTAATCAGAAATACACATATACTATTTATCTATGTGAAAACCTATCTAACCCACCAAGACAATCCCTAGGTTGTTCACAACGAAACTAAACCAAAGTATCTGACAAATATCCCTACCAATCTGATTCAGACCTGACTGAATTCCATCTCTTATCCATCCCTTCATCTTGCAGAGTGAGGGCTATTGAGGGAGCTCAGCTGCATCTGGTTAAAGCATTTCCTGCTTCAGTAGCATTCTCCCTTGCTTTAGCTGGCTTTTATTCCTCATGTGCTTATACTGTGAATTGGGCCTTTGTTTCATTAATGCATTGCCATCAAAAAAGGCTCCCAATACTATTATGGTCCTGCCATTTAATACAGAGGTCACTGCACTCCCACTAT
Organism: Oxyruncus cristatus; assembly: GCA_013399855.1. Taxonomy (NCBI): domain Eukaryota; kingdom Metazoa; phylum Chordata; class Aves; order Passeriformes; family Cotingidae; genus Oxyruncus; species Oxyruncus cristatus. The sequence goes on along the minus strand of VXAY01003855.1, from coordinate 1,064,296 downwards.
GGAGAACTGTTAAAAGAAACACAAACATTAAAAGAATCCTTAAAAACTGTGATCCAGTCCCACACCACCAAACCCAGCACATATCTGCCTCATGTGACAAAAATAAATGTGTATCTCATGAATATGTAGACATACCAACCAGTTCTGTACAGCTTTCTGGATAGTTAAAGGAAGGTAAAATGAGTCAGTAATTGTGTTGTAACCACCACTGTTAGAATTTCTGACCTCCTTGTGTGTGTCTGGTACTCATAGCAAGTGAGTCATTGGCAGATTAAACTATGCAATTTATTTCCAAACTGTGAAAATGTGAACAACCTGAGAAAGGAAAAAGTAGGAAAATCATTAATCATCCTTCAATGCGGAACCCTCTGCTGGTGATGGGATGCAAACCTCACTTGGATCTGAAGAGCTTGCTAACCTGAGACCAGTACTGTTCTATTGCAGGTAGACTGTCACATACCACTACCTATAAAGCCTTGCACAGGCAAAACTATGAAGATTTTATGTTTAGAGGTATTGTGCATTTATGTATATGCATATAGCTATCTTAAAATACGAAAAGGACAGTTAAAGTGGAGTGAAAAGGACTCCTTTGTAGGATTGAAATAGCTGTGATTTAGAGAAATACAGGTTGTGTAGATACTCTGTAGAATATAAAGGATGTGAGAGCCCTGCATAAGAAATTGAATTTCAGAGAAACAGGGTTGAACTGGGTGGTTGAAAAAAGGCAAACTGCTAATTTTTTGATGCTTCATGAAAACTTAAGCAAATACTATTTTACATGATAGATGTTTGCTTTTTTTTTTTTCCAAATAGTATACTGATATTTGAGTTGGGATATTTATAATTTCTTTTGTATCTTGTAACATGATTACTTTGTGTGATACCTGTTTTAACTTTATCAATATGTTTGAATGCAATAATTAAACACAGCAGAGTTCCAAGACAAGGGCCGACAAGCGCACAACAGAAATTCTTCTGATATTTTCTCTTTATGTTATAGAGAAACAGATCCCAGAAGTGCATAGGACATCTCTGTCTAGTTTGTTACAAAGAGGGTATACTTGCTTGCCATACTGCTGAGCGACTTATGACACTAGCAACAGCCCCAGAAACACCATCCTCCTTGTTACTGTATATAATTCTCTCAGCTTTTTATTACAGTCTTAATAGCTTCCAATTCAGTACTTCCAATGAAATTGTCAATTGTGGCATGCCAGTTCATCTGTCTGTATGGAATGTGTTAAACCATGACAGAATGACACATCAGTGAATTGTTTTCAAAACTAATATGATTGCAGTTCAATATTTTACATAAAAAATCCTTTATTCACCCACATTTCTGTATTTTAACATTTAGGATCTTAAGATACTGAGTGGTTTTTCATAGTTTTTTGCCCATCACAAATTGAAACTTTTCAGCTGTATCTTTTTTGTCCTCAAAATGGAAGAAAGTATTGGGGGGAAATGTAACTATAGAAAAAGAGATTTTAATTTGGATAGTGAACAAAGAAGAGGTAGGAAAGACAGTAACTCACATAGATGGGGTAGGTTGTCTATAGGTCAGTAATTCAAGTTCATGCATTACCTTTGGGAACTGAAGGAGAAGATCAGCCGTGCTACTGCAAGGCACATGGCAATAGTTCTATGACTTGGATCTTCTTTGGCTTCCCTGGCTTTGGTGTCTGTTGCAGATGTGATACTAATGTGCATTGACTGCTGGTCAGATCTAGTGAGGAAATTGCTACAGAACATTCTTACTGATAATTATTCTTGAGAAGAAAATTATTCCAAGATAAAAAGAAAATTGTGTTCTTGGAGCACAGCTGAGGATAATGGGGTTGTAAGGAAAGTTTGGTTATTGTTGCAATCAGCCTTGGTAAATCAGGTGGGTTAGTGTATAATTTTTTGTTGGCTTCGCCAGCCTTATCATACCATGCTCATTGATGCTGGGACTAAGTACGGGTACTGCACAACAGTGATTCTGAATAATGTGTAGGAAGACTCTTGTTTGAGTTCAGTAAGCAGCATATTGGTATTTATGTTTTGTGTCCTGATGCGATTGATTTGAATGTTTCAACAGGCATCGTAATCAGCAGAACAGCAGATACATGTTACAGTCAGACTTGGTTTACAGGTTTGACTGGATTGTTCGTCTTGTACTCCAGAACTTCAACTGAAAAACCTGTTTTTACAGAAAGCCACAAAATGTTCAGCCAAGTAGCAAGGCTAATTTCTACTAGCCAAATAACGAAAAAAAAAAAAAAATAAAAGCAAATCATGGTGAGGACATTTGGTAAAATTCTATTTTCCTAAGTTTGATGTAATTGCAATATCAATTTGTTTATAAAAGCAATTTATAATGATTGCAAATTGTATGCAGTGATGTCATGATGTGATGTTTTGTACAAAGAGTGCATTAAAAATCTTTAGCTGTGACTCATTCTGGTTGTAAATGGAAAATCAGGCTCACAAATTTATTTCTACAGGCTACTCAAAAAAATGGTAGGAAACTATTTAAAACCCCATCAAATCATACTGTTTTCTTGAAGAGAAAACCAGTACTCATTGTAGTTGCATGCAAAATAAAGGCTTTTTTTCCCTCAAAATTGTTTTGCTTTCCTATTGAAATTATTTTAGAAGAACAGGGATTGTGTATTCTTTTTGGGAAATCTTATCCATTTATAATGCTGACACATTTTTAAATACTGAATGAAGTAGTTCTATTGCTTTGGGTCAGAAGTTTAATTAAAAAACTGTTAATAAAATTAATTCAGCATTCAGTGTAGTGATTTGAATTTTCACGTCAAACTTTTGTTTCTTCAAGTCTTTACACTTGACTCATCACTCTGTTTCTAATTTTTTGTTAAGAGGAAGTTCAGTGAAATCTATATCAGTTTAAAGGAAGGTTCCTCCCATCTGAAGGTTTCTTTGCAAATCACAGGCTAGGACTTATGGATGGACAGTCTGACCATTCAAGCCATGCCTGTAATGTGCCATGTGAAGTTCTGAGTGCCAGCTTATTTAAGTGAAAGCTACCATTTAGTGATGGATTCTGCACAAAAGCTGCTAAACACCTAAACAGTCACGGTTTGTCGAAGAAGTCCAGAACACGAAATGTATTGATCACAAGCAATCAAATCTGTACATTTGATGTTTGTATTACAAGTGGCTGCTACAGCAGAGAATTATTCAAGTACTAGAGCACTTATATACCATATTGTTCTGGTATTTTGCATTCGGTAACCTAGAATGAAACATCCCTGATCTGATATCTTCTGTAATGTAGCAGACAGAAGCCAATGTTACCAATCAACAGTTCAGACTGCAAAGGAACAAAGTGAACACATTCAGACATTCAGCCAACATTATATAGAGACAGTGCCAAAGTCATTAATTGCTTATTTTCCCAGTGCATTTATTAATCACTTCCTCAAGAGCTCATGTTAAAAAAAATCTCTGAATTATCCGTCTCTGACGATTTTATTTTATAAATATTACTGCATTTTAAAGAGGACTTTAGAGAAAGGTTGCTACCGACTTTTCAAGTTCTCTTTTTGTTAACTGAGTTCCAGATAGTAGAAGAATACTTCTAGAAGGCTAGGGAATTTGTATGGCTTGGGAAAATAAAATAGAAAATACTTTGTGCTCATTCAGAGAATGTGTTGGAAGGAATCTTCTCATATCAAGAACTGATTTCTGTCACTGTCATTAGTTGACTATTTAAAAAATGGAAGAAGACAAGAATCATCTGAGAAATGACTTGACGATATTTTGAGGATGGTTTTCCATCCTAAGGTTGTTATTTGCTATTATTTACCAAGTGATCTGTCAAAACCATGATGGATATACTTAGGATACTGCCAGTTCTGTTACAAAGTCTTCATTAGGACCATGAGTCATGCACTATGTAGCATCCAGTATGTCATTACAAGCTTAAACAATAAAAATTTTTGTAGCGTGTCATGAAGATTCATCTATTAGGGGTATTTTCTGAATTCTGGGGGACTTCTATGAGATTTGCTACCTCAGAGACACTAAAAATCAGCTATTCCTGTGAAAGCTTGGTAGATAAAGTTGCCCCAACTCATTTTCTTCTCTGTGTAGGGGCACGTAAATGCACAAGATGCAAAGTTGAGTAATTTGTATGTCATTTTGTGCATAAAATGGTCATTCCGTGCCCCACATGGTCAAGTTTTAGTACATGTAGGTCTTTGTGTTCAGCCAGCAAAATGCAAGATCTGTTCATCTTTTAGATGGTAGTGAAAAATAATTTAAAACCCCTTTTCTTTCACGAAGTTATATACACATGCAATTGCAATCTATTTACAAAACTTGCAATAACTGCAAAAAGATGCCAACTTAAAGTGAAGTTTAAAGTGTCGAGAAACCAAAGGTGTACGTTTTGTTGTGTAGTGTTATCTTCTGGAAGGACTGTGAAAGACAAATGACAAAAAAAAGCCCTAAAGTTTCTGCAATTAATGCTCAGATGCATTTCCTCAAAGGCTGGAATGAGCTACAATTCAAAGCACATTTTCCTTACGCTCCAAATATGATGAAGTGGAGTCTGCTGAGCCTCTATTTGCTTCAGTAGGGCTTAGGTGAGCCAGACGAAAAATGGCTTCTGGAGCCTTAACTTCAGCTTTCATAAAGGAGAATGCCTTCTTGCCTCACCGTTTCAGCAGAAAACTCCTATCTAAGCATAATGCAGCTTGTGATGTATTCTGTGTCTCGAGGTATCATCTGGGAGAAAAGGACCACTAACAAAATGACAGCCATGACCACTAAAAAAAGTGCCTGTTCCCCCTCAGCAACCTGAGACTAGGGTGGGCCTCTATTACTCCAGTGTGGCTTAATAGAAGACAAAACTACAAGTTTACTTGGAGAATTGCATCCTCTTGGGTTGCTAACTACTTGATTGTCGTCATCACGTGGAAAGTATGTACCTTTTGGGAGCAAAAAAGTACTAGTACCAAAAATGCAAATGATGGTCAGCAAGGTGTTTGGACTCTGGGTGGCACAGGCAGTATCTGTGTCTGCTCAGAAACTACCGCAGCACAAGAGGATGGGATCAGTGCACTGAAGCAGTTTGTGCTGAGGACCTGGCACTTCCACTGAGGGTTTCAACTTATTAACTAATTTTTCCTACATTCCATGACCAAGAAGTTAAAACTCTGATTTTAAGATTCGCCATAGAAAGAGGGTGCTCATAAACGAATCCAGAATAATAAAACTCTGATTCCTGGATACTTGGCCCTAATTATGGTAAACAATACAAAATACAGAGTACCTAAAAAGGTTTATCCTTGCTTGCCTTAACACTAGATCTGAAAGAGAATGTAATAAATAATAAATAATTAAAATTCCCCAAACTAGGAAAAGGAAGACTCAGTAGGACAAGATCACAACAATGAAATACAACAAAGAGCCAATAATGTGCCAGAGGAAATTAATTGAAAATTACGGATGAAATCTGATGGACATTTTGGACATTATTAAACAAATTTAACAAAATGGTTTTGGCTTCTTTCTCTCTTAATATCTTTATTGTATTAATCTATATTAATCCATCAGAATTTTTAGCATCTCTTTATTTAAAGCAAGGGAAAAAAAAACTTATATGTTGTGCTACTAAATCATCTCTGCAGACTGTTTTGTATATATTGGCAGGCTGAAGAAAATAAACAAATCAAAACGTAAGGGAGTGAAATGCATATTTTCATAAAATTGCATTAAATTTTTCTTTAATATCGTATGGAAAACTTTTTATATCATAGAAATAGTAGTATTTAATACTGTGAATATTATTATTCGTGATGATGAATATGTTAAATTGATTTTTCATCTTTTCTCCCATTAGTTTATCATTATATTTAATCTATCATTATTACTCATTGCATAACTTTGAAAGTCACAGCAGAATTATTTTTATTTTTACCTGCAAAATACTTTAACTTTCTTTCCTTTCTTTCTTTCTCTCCTTCTTTCTTTCTTTCTTTCTTTTTCTTCTTCCTTCCTTTCTTACCTCCTTCCTTCCTTTTTCTTTTTTTCCTTTTTTTTCTTTCTTTCTTATTAACTATCAAGTGTTTAACTTTTGGCATAAATGATGTGAAGACTTTCTTTCCTCTCATCCATTTGCGGATGTTTTCATAGAACTCAAAATAGCTTTATTCTTAGAGCAACAGATCTCTCTGTCCTTTCTGTGTGTTTCATACCCCTAGATGGTTTTTCCTGCATTTTTACCCTCACTAGGTACTCTATTCCATTTGCTTCATCCATTTATGCATGATTTTGGACTTGGAAGAAGTGATAAATGCTGTCTCCTCTTTATCACTCAGCTTTTAAGTTGTTCTGACAGCAGAAACTGCTGTTCCAGTTAGAGCAGGTTCATCAGGTCACCAGAAAGCACTAGCAGAAGCACCTTCCCACTTCCAAACTTACTGCACTAAATGCTGTTGCATCAATTGATTCCACTTATTAATAGGTCTAAAGCAGCATCCACCAGAGCTTACAGTAACACATAGAAATAATCTGTCACAGTGGATGTTGAAATTATTACCTCTCATTTGCAATTCAATGAAACTGTCATTTTTTCCTTGCAGTTCTGCTCCTTTTCCATCGTGTGTTATCCTTAATACAAGCAGTTGGGCAGTGCTCATAGCATCATTCATTCACCTCATCTCTTGCTTCAGTCGCAGCCCACGAAGCAGGCTTTCTGCAGCTACAGCCTACTGTTTGCTGCCTATGACTGCTTTCCTGTTTTGTTTTTCCTAATGAAAGAAGTTTACCAGCAAAGTAGGCTTCATTCTTCATCATTATGCAGTTCTTTTTTTTTTCCTATATTTGTACAATTTACAGCAGTTGTATGTTATATAAATGATTAATTAGCACTTATTACTGCTTTACATTTCCTAGGTACTGCACAAACTAACTAATCAAGCAGTTAATAAAGGAATTAAGCAAAAAACAACACGCAGTTACAGGATTTGTATTCTCTCTTTGTCCTTGTACAATTCTCTTGCTTACTGGTACTCTGTGAAATCTATAATCGAAAGAAATATGTATAAAAGTTCTCCTGATCAGGTGATTTTTTTTCAATTTTGTCACAGTAAAATGTAATTGAAAACCAGTGCTTGTCTAGTTAGATATAATAAACCTGATTACATTGTGTAGAATTTTTGAAAGGCTTTTTACGTCAACCTATGGTCCCATTCAAATCAACAGCAATATGGGCAGCCAGTGTGAACACTGGTAGGCCAGCAGCAAAGGTACCGCATTCATGATTCCATAAAATTGTCTTGATATGCCTTGCTTAGTAGCACAAAATAAAGAGAAAAATCTTTGTTAGGATCAACCTGGCAGTATTGTTTGGTTTGGTTTTGTTTTTTTGGGTTTTTTGCTTGTTTGGTTGGTTGGTTGGTTGGGGTTTTTTTTAGAAAAAATAATAAATAATTTACAGCTAATAAAGATAAACTTTGTACACTGTAATTTTTGACTTGCTTATATGTGCACAAGGATCTTGCATATACTTACATATACTTGCTGTAACTAAGCAAAATACAAGGTTATTTTGCAGACTTCTGAATCACCTCTATTGACAAGGTAGTTTGAACTTGCTTCGGTCTTTCGTTCTCAACTTGGCAAGATGGGAAAATAATGGTTTAAGGTTTATTAAAAAAAAAAAAAAAAAAGGCTATTTCTCTGCCAACAAAAGGAGTGCTTTTTTGTGCAGGACATAATCCCTGCCATGCCTTGACTAACGAAGACAGTTCAGTTTGGTGGGAATTCATGCAGGAGTAAACTTCTCTGATTTAACCACCCAGTGTAGCATGATGGAAAGATAGTGAATTTTCTGTTGACAGCTTTTTTTTCCACACCCAGTATAATATCCAGAGCCTTGTTCAGCAGGTTTGAAGGTCTGAGTTTAAGTATAGCCAATGGATGACGACTGAACCAAAAAGATTGTGCACTGTATGTGAAAACCATTACCTAGCCAGATGTTTTAACCATGAAAATTTGCAGGGAAAGTCTCTGTCACATACAGAGGCTTTATATACATATACAGAGGAGATATATATATATATATATATGTACACATATACTTGTGTATATATGTATATACATATATATCATACACAATGATGTTTAGTTTTGGCTCCAAAGCAGTGTGAAAGGGCATGGACCACATGAAGAAAATGAGAGAGGAATTTTTTTCATCAGGAAATGGTAAAGAGAAATAAATGTGCTTTTCAATATTTTGACAGATGGTCTGTTACACAGATTGATTTGTGTTGCTAGAAATGTAACCTTTATGAAAAATTATGACTAGATTATCAAAGTATTCCCCTGTTTTCAGATTCCTAATAGTGCTGCACAAGTAGATTTCTTTACTACACAGCACATTTTCAACCAACTGTGTAATTGAGAATTTCTCCCTGCAACAGCTGGATGCCATTTTTTTGTTCAGTATCAAAAACTTCTCAAATGCCTCATGATTGCTATTTAGGCTGGAAGCAGTTTTTCAGCATTTCAAAGCAAAGGAATTTTGATGATTGCAGGAGTAGGACTTCATGCAATAAAAACATGAGCTGGACATGTTTAAAATTCATAATCAAGTTCCAGAAGACGTACTTTGAAATTGTCTACTTTTCACAGTGTACCATGAAAAACATTAAACCATGTTTTCTGTTTCCTGTCTATTACCTATCATTATTTTGAGGAAGAGAGAGATAAAAACTTAGAGCAGTTTAAAAACACAATAATTCTTGCTGTGCTACTGACATATTTGCTGCTATACATGTTCCCAGAAGCGAGGGTGAATCGATGCAGTGTAAAGACTGTGTGAGAAAAATGGAGACCAGTATAATTTATCAAGGATTATTATACATTAGAGGAAATGTTATTTGAGGTACACAGGTTTTTAAACCTATGCTGTGTTACAAACACTTCTATGATGTACAGATATTTTAGTCATAAATTCCATAGGATATATAACAGTATGTGAAAGAAAAAGATTGTAGTTGTTTTTGTTAGTAACATTTCACTTCAATATGCAGGTGGAATGCGGAAACTTCCCTCACATATGTGATGTATCAAATGATAAGAGTGATTGGATTCATGGACCTCTGTTCAGTACTTCACACTGAAATTATTTTATATATAACAATCCTGGGCTAAGAATTTTTTGTCTCATTTCCTTCCTTACTTAGGAGCAAAGGACAGGCTGACTGACCTGTTAATGTGCTCTAAAAAATTCATGAAGCTTTTTATGTTTTCTTCCATTGCTCATGATTAACCTGAAAGGAGGTTGTAGGCAGGTGGGGATCAGTTTCTTCTCCCAGAAAACCAGCAATAGGAGAAGTGGATACAGTTTTAAGCTGCACCAGGGGAGGTGTAGGTTGGATATTATAGAAAGTTCTACACAGAAAGAGTAATTGGGCACCCCAGGGAGGTGTGGAGTCACTGTCCCTGGACCTGTTTAAGAAAAGCCTGGATGCAGCACTTGGTGCCATGGTGTAGTTGAAGTGGCAGTTTTAGGTCACAGGTGGGACTCCACGATCTCAGTGGTCTTTTCCAACCTAATTGATTCTGCGACTCTGTGTGAAACTGAGATAACAGTGCATATGTGCCAGATGCCATGCTGCTAGGTCTAGACACGTCTCATTCTTTGTTGACTGCTTTGCAGCAGCTGCAAGGCTGTTTTGGTTAGTTGCTTGGCTCTTCCTCCACAGTCAGTGTGGGGCAAGAGTTTCAGCTCAGTGGAAGTACCTGTGCCAGTCAGACACAAGCCAAGGTTGGGTGAGGGATTATCGACAGGGCTGATGCAGCAGCTCTAAGAGTGAGGGTGGTCACAGGCATTGCCTGTGGCCTTTCTTTCTTTGTTCTCTCACTGGATGCAATCAAATTGTTTTCTTTCTCTCAACCCTTTGGCACAGTTGTTAGTTTAGTGTTTTGTAACTATTCCTGTTTAAAATACGTAGACTTCTCAGGGGGGTGGTGGATACAGAAGATTGGAGGTTTATGTTTTTTGGGGGTTTTTTAGTTTGCCTCTGTTAATAGTTTTGTGCCTGCTTCAGAGCCAAATTCTCATGCACATAGCATGAAAATCTCACAGTCGGGTAGTCTTGGGTGAGGAGCTGTGAAAGCTTCTCCTTACTAAAACCAGGTTTGGAAATATTAAGGCTTTATATAACTGATTCTTTCAGTTACCATGAAGGGCAAATTAAAACCATTTACCTCCAAGTAGAATAGGCTGCAGAACTTCCCACTGGTGCTGATTCAGGAACATTTCATAGAGAATATTTTATTCCTCCCATGGATTGATGTTGAGGAATAGCCTATGCTTGGGATTTTTGCTTTATCTTATGTACAGGCTTATAACTCAGTTTCAAAAGCAATTAATATTTATGAGGTTGGACTGAGAATAATACAACTGCGGTGAGACAGTGAAATGTCTGCCATTCACACACTGCTGTAGAGTGATATAAATACATATTTAAGTTTGAATTAATTAAATTGTATTTAATCCTTTCACTGTGAGCTTGTAAACAGATACCAGTGAATATCAACACTAGTGTATATTGTCGTCAAGTGATGTGCTGACAGCATAATTTTAGGCACATTTCATTTCTTGCATAGTAGTTATCACTAATTCAGAACTTTAAACTTTTTCTCATTGGTGTGCTAACCACTGAAATCAGAAGGTATAAATTTTTGCAAGGTATAAATTGTTCGTGCTTTGGATACAGAAACAAAGGAAAGCCAATAGTGATTGTCTAGTCACTTCCTAAAGTAGCGTAATTAAAAATCACATTTTGCAGAGCCCCTTAATTGGCATTGATTTTAATCCTTTATCATTAAACAGCTTCAGGTTGGCTTCTTTTCAGTTTAGAGTGAAGTATAGTCAAAAGACTGTGTCACTATAACTGGTGCCAAACACAATCAGGCTAAAAGTGCTCAACTTCTCAGCCCACCTTCCCTGGCAGGATGATGGAAGATATGAACAGTTTATTATGGTAACATGGTGCTCTTGTTGTCTTGGGGAAAATAAGTGATTTGCTCTGAGTATGGACAAAATCTTAATGTGTTTTTATTACTGTAGATCAGGAGCTGAGCTGTAGATGTTGAAGTATTGCATTAATATTTGCTGTGCTTGGATTAGCTGAATTGGCAGCATATTTAAGTAGGGACTTGGGCTTTCTTATTATTTACTTAATTATATTTGTAATTTAGTGTGGTTGAGTACTCAGCATGATTTTTAATTGTCTGAGGGACACTGTTAATTTTACCAATGAGGTTCAGTAAGTGTGTGTGATATTGCAGCTTGGCTTTATAAGAAGACGGTTGAGTTTTGTGCTGATTGCTAAGCTTTATGGTATTCCAATTATTACTGTGCTAATATGGTTGTAATTAAATTTTTAGAAGTTCGCTTGCCTGTAGTTACTAGGCAGCCCTAATTTCTGTAATTATTATTATTATTTTGCTATAATTTGCAAATACATGAGGTTCCTGCCTATTTCTTAAAAAGTAAAAAATTGTAGATGCTAGTGGCTTAATATGCACTAAATTATGTTCTGAAAGAGGCCTCTTGTGAACATCAGAGGCATTAACTGCCGTTTGTCACCCTAGGTACATACCTTCACTGAAAGTTTGCAGTATATATAAAGCGCCTCTAAATACACGTTTGTAATGGAATAGGTTTGGGTCGTTAAAGTAGGTCAGTATCTTGATATTGGATACAGAAAAATGGATAGTCATGCACTTTGACTATGAATTACTTAATAAAAATATGCGAAGTGGTGGGAAAAAAAAAAAAGTGAACGTAACAATATCAGGTAAAAATTTGACCCATTTCCGTTAAAGTATAAATTTGTTAGTTAAAAATTTCATTCCAGAGGGACACCAGCAATGTAAAGAAGCATCATGTAGAAGGTAAATCAAATGGTTTACTGTGCAATAAAACACTTGAAAACCCGCCCTTCATTTTGGCACTGAAATTTAGTTTCAGGGTAATGGTCACACTGTGAATTGGTATTCTGCACAGGAGTGGTACAGGCGTGATTATAGTCTGGTTTTTAGAATTACATATTTGCAGAATAATTCACATAGAAAGAATTACGGGCAGTCATCAAGTTGCTGAGTGCCTTGTTTAGCTTTGTGTTCAGAATCTCCCACAATGGAGATGCCACAGCCTCCCTCGGTACCTGTTCCGTTTTTTTTCCTGTTCTTTTTCCACACTTTTTTCAGGTTTCTTTTTAACCAAATCTAGCTAAAACAACATTAAAAAAAAAATTAAAATGGCTGCAATGTCAACTTCAAAATTATTTTTGTCCCATGCCCTGTTTCATGCATCAGGGATCAAAAGAAAGAATGTAAGAATGTGGCAAACGTATGCTCTTAGCCTCCAGATGTCCTGAACTTTGTTTCTTTCTGAGCTGGATGTTTCTGAATTTTTATAGTTATCTAAATTCAGGGGATTTAATTTTCCCACACTTTTCCAGACTTCTCTTGAAGGTGTGATTTGATGTCCATGACTTCCTTGTGGCAGGAGTTCCACAACTGCACATTGCAGAAAGGGTCACCCCACTTTGTTTATTTGTTCAGCTTTCTTTCTTATTATGAATGTTACTCTTAACCAGCTTCTTTTCATGCCCTCTAGCTCTTGCATTGGTCAGAATGAAGAAAAAAATCTGAAAAAAATAACTTCACTAACCTTCTCCATGCCAGTCATCATGTTTCCATAATCTCCCATGATTCAATTTTCTCTATTTTTATAGTCTTACCCTATTCATCGTCCCTCATGCAGAAGTCATTCTTTATATTCTATCATTATCTTCCCGTTTTGTGAACCTTTTCTGGTTGTATTTCAAGATTAAATAAAATATAGGGGAAGTGAGCTAGCATGCAGAGACATATACAAATAAGAGGGACCAAAAGCAAAATGGATGAAGAATTCAAAAAATTTTAAAGCTGTTATAAAATATTGATTTAGTTTGGGCTGTTGACATGGATAGTACCATGTATAGTAGAGAGTTGGAAGCACATTACTCCATGACCATCTCTGAAAACTCTTATCATATATATGTATACGTTCTTCTCAAATTTTATCTTTTTTACACTTTAGGCAGTAATTTACAGTGTGCTTAACTCTGGTGTGATACAGATGATATCTTTCCATTGCCTGGCTTTAGTGTCTTTGTCATCACTAAATACATCTGACAAGTTAAAATTTCTCTTATCCAAGCAAATGTTAACAGCTAAGTGAAACCTATCTAAGCCCAGCTTCAGCAAGGTTCTCAAACAAATCTTCAGACATGTGAGTTTCAATGAGCTCAGAGAAGTCCTTACAACCCTGTCAATTTTATTCTCTCACAGGAAATCTGAAATGGCTATGATGTAGTCAATATTGTAGTCAAATTAAATCCTTTCTCAAAAGAGATCCTGTCTACAGGAAATCTATGCATTTCTGAGATAATTTAAAAGCAGTTTCTTGTTCTGTATCTCTCTTTTGATCCCACTGCCAATCTGATAATTTTATTATCTCATTTTTCCATTTTAAACTTATTTTTCTCCCCCTTCTGACAGAAAAACCTGCACAATCAACCAAGGAAGATCAATTGTACAGAAAGAACTAGAAATTTGGTTCTAGAATTAAGAAGAAATACACTAAAGATAGTTATATACCTCAGGGGAGAGGCAGGCCCTCCAAGCTAACTCTACACAAAGTTCTGTCATTGGAGTACCGGTGGAATGTGTTTCTATCCTAACATCAATTCCAGAGACTCTAAACCAGTGTCAGAATCTAGTTCATCTTGGAAACAGGACTCATAGTAAATATAAAGACAGTAACAAAGGGGAGGCTGCAGCCTTCATCTGTTTCACTGCTGTAAAGCCCCTGGTGCTTTAGAGGTCAAAGAATTCCCAGAAATAACCTCCTTTTGTGTATAAAGGCTGCTCCTGTCCTCCAAGCAGTTAGTTAGAAGGATTTCAGTCCAAAGCTTTTTACTGAGATGTGCATCCTACTTCCAAAGGAATTCATTTAAGGACGTTTTCTAGCCTGTGAGAAGTGGGACATCATACTTTGATTGGGTTAGTCTCTTCTGGTTTTATAACCACGAGTTTGTAATATTTGCAGGTTGTTTTTGCTCTGAAAATTTTTACTTGTTAACTGTGATGTGTAAAGGCATTTCTTTGAATGAGCATCAAGAGATTAAAATAACTTGGGAACACATCAAACAAGTTGTTGTAGTGATAAATCTTCAGTATAGTCCAAAGCTAGTATCAAAGCACCCTTAGCCACACTTTTATTTTTCCTTTAATGTGCTTTAAAATGAAAGTTTGATTTGTGATGTTAACTGCATTTACCAGACAAAATATTCATGCTTACTTTGACTTGTACTTACGAATTGTTCACATTAAAAAAAAGACTGAATAAAATAGGCTAGACCTTTCGGTGATGAGAAACAAAACTTGAAATAGTGCAATGACTCATAGAGCACAAATATAGAACACAGAGGAAAGCCATTTATTTCTGTTAGTCTCAGTAAGTAGTACTGGAGAAATAAAAGGGAAAAACATATATATCATTTTCCTTACAAGAGAGAGAAAATGCCTTGGAAATAAGTATTTTCAGTTTATATAATTTTAAAAATTCATATATTTTAATGTGCAGTGACTTGCCATTGGAATTTTGTCCACTACCCATCAAATGCTGGTGGGGAAGCATCACTTATACAGCTGGGTACTTGTTCAAGTTTTCTCACCATTCTCCTCTGCTTTTCCAGACAGAGGCAGCAGGACTCCATGGTGCTTATGTAGTGTGAGAAAAGGTTGTAGAAGGGTGAGAATGGGGGAGAGTCCTAGCATCTTTCTGTAGAAGAACAGACAAACTCTTCATGCATTGTGCGGGGAGAGTAAAACATTTGAGGTGGCACCATAAATGCAACATTATAAAATCAAAATACTCTTTTTTTGTGATTTTTTTCTTGCAAGAAGGGGAGTGTGGTGCCATGTGAAAATCTTGCCATGGAACATTGATATAAAACCTCTCAATATTGCTGTGATTTTTAATGAATACATACATCCTTGATATGTTAATAATTTTATCTTGTTTCAGGCTAGTAGTTTTAACTGGTACACTTTGATTGTGTTTCAGAACAGTCAAGCATCAAATATTGGAACTGACATCTGAATTAAAGAGTGCGTGAAAAATCTCTTCCCTCTTTAACTGTTGAAACAAACAAAAATGGAAAACTGACTAAAGGAGGTGAGTCCTTTCTTGTTCTCTGATCATTCTCCTTGATCTGTCTCTGCATCACTTTTATTCATTTTTCTTCAGATTTGCTTCCTGCAAAGGCAGGGAGCCAAATGGATGCAAATTTTCAACTTCTTTGATGGAAATTAAGGTAGTCTAGAAAATTATATATATGATAACCCATCTTTGTACTTACCTAGTTATGGAGGTGCCAGCCGAGGTGTCTTTGACTATTGTGGTGGATGATTTTCACAAGTCTGGCATGAACATAAAAATGTAGCATATAAACTTAAATGTTGAGCCCCTATACGGCTAGCTGTACCGTACCTGTGGAGAGAGTGTAGGGAATATAAGAGGAAAGGATTGATTTGGCCTAGAGGAGTATAAGAAAAGGGATAGATCAGAGCCAAAAATTAAGCGCAGAAGACAAGTGTCTTCAAAGCAACATTGAAACGACCTGGAGAAGCTCTGGTAAGGAAAGAACTTCCTTTTCCATAGTTCCCACAGCTATTTTTATTTGCTTTTTTTTCTGTTTGTTTGGTCTGGTTTCTTCTTTACGTTAAGAGCTGACCTGATAGACACACTGAAGATAAAATGACCTCTAGCTTCTTGAACACAACTGGAATAGCAGTGAAATGTCTACATACAGTGAACTGTTGGTATTTCCCAAAGCTAATCATATCAAGACAAATTAAAATCAATTCCATACCCTGTTTCCTTATTACCACATGACAGACTTAACATATATGCTCTAGGAACAGGGAGAGTTTTTAAAATTTATATGTCTTTTTAAAAAGTTGGTCACTCTGCTTATGTTTTGATTTGATTTTAAGAGTAACTCTTGGAACTATGACATGACTCTTTACAGTTCAGCTGGAAGGAATTTAATTGTAATGTTAAATTAATATGTTAATCATATAATTGGTTATGGATATATTATGTTAGTTAATTATGATACTGTGCTTCGGTTTTTAAATTTCCCTGAGTGGAGCATGAGTTTAAGATAGTTAAATATTTTACATCTCAGGAATACTCTTTGTATCACTCCAGAGTGATCTTTTTTCATTGTTTTCCATTTACATGGAAAAAATTTCAGTGGATACCTCACTTTATAATTTCTTACAATTAGAACGTTATCTAATTATCCAACAGTAACAAGTGCTTTGCATTTTAGTAAACTTACCTTAAGAGGAGAAAACAGCAGTGTGCTGCAACATTTTCATAGCCATAAAATTGTATCCATGGTGGCTCATTATACGTTATATATGTATATATATATATACACATATACATTTTCTTTGTATAATAGGACTTGGAACTAATGTTCGTTTTCTGATAATGTGAAATAATTAGATCGATTCAGCTACCTTTGCCTCAGGTTGGCCTTCTATAAAGGTCAAGAACTTTGTTGAAATGGTGACATAATATTTGCAATGGTGTGATTTTTTCCCAAGTAGAAGTTGGATTTTTAACTTAGGAATTTGTTTTTCTCAGTAATACATTTATTTATCACTTAAATATATTTATATAATTACTATGTATTGTCATACACACAAAAAATAAACCCTATTCCCTCACTTCCTGGTGGTTTGGGTAAAACGGATATCTCCAGCATTCCCAGTGTTAAGTTTCTTGTGGCCGTGCTCAGCTTTGGCTTTTGTACCTATGCTCCTGAATTTGGGCGTGTGTCTTTTTGAAGGCTCAAGGAAGTTAAGAATGATGCAGAAAGAACATTATTACAGCTGTGAAGTCACCTCTGCAAAAATTAGGAAATGCCAAAGTGCATGTTGTCAGTTCAGATGTATCATGACAGTTGCTTTCCAGCAATGTCATGTACCATTTTTTCCTATACATTTACTTGAAGTTCACCTCAGTATAGGTGTTTTCCTTTTCTAATGACTTAGAAGTAAACTTGTGATTTAATTATGTGATTAAATTTCATTCTTCTAATGAAGTTTTATAGAGTCCACCTATTCAGTTGATCCACCCAGTTTTGGATACAGTATTTAATATTTTAGATAGGTATTTGTAGATATGTACAGACACACATACTCCTAATATATCAACAAGAAGCAAAGACATCACGTCTTGGAATAAAGATTTTTTTAACTGAGTGTTGGGAGAAGACATGTAATTGAACTTTTTCAAGACAGAAGATTGTATTGGAAAATGTAGAAAGAAGTGATTTTTTTATTGTAAATACACTGTTAGAACTACACAAAAAAACCCCATTCATGTTAGAATAATGCAAATGGACAAAATGACAGAAACTAAGTACTACCTTGAGGATATAGATCCTTTTCATAAGAAACGCAAGTTTCTGTGAAGCTTCCTGTCAGTTTATTGACCTTCTGTAAAGGGAACTTTTTGCATAGCGCAAATGGATGCAAGGTAGGGGCATAAGAAATCTTTTAACAAAGGAATACAAAAGAAAACATTATGGCATTGAAGAAGGTATTTTGATTAGAGATACATTTATTAGAAAGAACAGGGTGTGGCCCTGGATGTTTATTTTCATAAGAAATATATTGTCATTATTGAGTTGGACTCGATGGTCTTTGCAAGTCACTCCCAACGCAGAACTATCTGTTATTCTGTGAATATAATGTTACTCTTTTGTTGTGAATTTTGTTCAAGGGAGATGCAGACAGAACTTAAATATGCTATTAAATCAAGATATCTTTGTCATCAGGGAGGAGATGACTAGGCTTTGAAAAAGTCAGATAAGGAGAATCTATATGAAATATGTTAGGGATGCAGATGAAATTGAACTTTAATGAGATTAAACAAAAGAAATATAATTAATCTTCTACAGTGAGAATATATGGAAGTAATTTAAACCTTAAGGCCTTCTTGTCTTATTGGGAGAGAGGATAGCGGATGCTTTGCTTGATCTAATTATACAGCAGTCTCGGGCCCTTCAAAATATTGTCCCTTGGGGGAAAAGGACACAAGACATAGAGAACAAATTACTAGTTAAAAGATATGATGATCTTTGATGCAGTACAAGGGAAAGCATAAGGTATTTTACTAATAATCCTGGTGTGAAGGTAACAGCTGTAATGAGAAAAATTAGAAATATTGCCTCGGGTAAAGTACACTGGGAAGACACAAAAGTACTAATTGAAAAAACCTATCATGACTTGCTTGGGTTATTTTAAAGAAAAATTTAGACAAGACTTTTTATTACAGCTTGAATTCCCTGGTCAATTTTACAAATCAGAGAAAAGCTAAATTGACTGTGAGATAAACAGGTGATTAGTCTGTCTATTAAATAAAACAGGACATTTCAAATGAAAATACATTTCATATATATCTACTTCCTTCTCTACTTATGGGAAAAGCAAATATCAAAATAAAAGGCAGGAATAACTTTTTTTGTATCCAGGGCAATTTGGAAGTCCAAGGAATATCCATAATGTTTTGGGATGAGCTGAATACTGTAATCTCCTGGACACTTCTTAGGTTTGAGCGCTATAGTGACAACAATAATTTCATAACATCTGTGTAGAAATAAGGGAAAATGAAATTATAGAATCATGAAATCACAGAATTGCTCGGGTTGGAAGAGACCATAAAGAACATCTAGTTCCAACATTTAGTACATAGGTGGAGAAAAGGTCAAAAACTTCAGAAGAAGATGTGCTGAGATGTAGAGTTAAATATTGGATCAAAACTTTCATTACTACTGTAAGTAAGAAAACAATCATTAACAACTAGAAACTATAGAGTTCTATCTCTGAGTAATAAACAATCATGAAGAATTTTCTTACATGAGTTAAATATGTAAGTGGGGGGAAAAAGAAAATAAAACAAGGGTTGATTTTTGATATAGCTAAGGCCACAGATAGACTTTTTTTATGTGTCAGTCTGTAAAAAAATTTCACTTCATCACACCTAGCAGAAATAGAAGACAATTGATCACAACTATAGCCAGTTTTGTATCAAAACTTATTTTAGAAATGGACCTTTGATCTCCTACTTTTTGACAGTTGGTGTTATCCAGATATGTATTGACTGAATTCTAGATGAAGTTGTGATCCTTCTTCCTGTGTCATCTAGAGTGACCCGTTTTTTGAAGCCTTTGAATCAATTATTGTTTTATGCTGTCTTTAAAGCATAACTACATTACACCTATAGGATTTAAACAGTGTAATTGAAAAATGTGCCTATTTATACTTTTATTTAAATGATAAGGTACTAAACATTTTTTTTATTTATTTTTAAATCATTGCTTTTTATTTTAAATATGTACTTATTTATTTGTTTTTATAGTGTTTAACAAAGTAAACAGGTTGATAAACTCAAATAAACAGGCTTGGGAAAAGAGAGATAAAGTAACTTCAAGGCAGCATTATTTGATTCTGAACCCACCTCCCATTGCCTTGTTAAGTATGAGATTGTAGAAGATAAGTGAAGAAGTGAAGCTAAATACTTAAGCATCTAGTCCTTTTTTATTTGTTACACCTCTTCTTCCTGTTAATCCTATGGAATGCTAAATGATCCTTTAATTTTAAAATACCCATCTTTTGACTTTCTTTTCTTACAGTGGAAATCACAGCCTAAATAGACCTGCATGTGAGTGCCTGACTGTTGACTTACATCCCTGAGGCAAGGGACACAGTACTAGAGATAGGTAACATTCTTGTAAGGTCTTTCAGAAGAGGTCATCCCTAGCTCAGGAAATACCAGAATTATTTTACCTCTTTATGCTTTTATATACTCTTCTTTAGGTATATATTTTCACTGTGGTTTGTGACACTGGCTCCATGAGCCTTTGAATCACTCAGCATGGCTATTTTCATAAGTGCACACTACTGGAAGTGAATGCCTGTAAGAAGCTTGCATGGTGGGTCAAAAAGTAGTAACACCATTAACTCTGAGAAATGGAATATTTCTTGCGTTCCCGTAATTCTCTTCCAGTAAAAAATTTCAAATTGAACACAGTGGGAAATCCAATTTACTCCCACTGTATAAAATCACATCCCTGAAATAATTCACCTACCTTAGAAACACCCCAATCTGTGGAACTGGCACTAGTTTTAGGCTGCTGGTGCGTGGAGAGATGCCTTTCATTGGTTTGCATTGCACATCATAAGCAGACATAGGCAAAATGATAAATATTTCGCTATCTCCTGATGGCTTCATGGAATTAACAACTGCACTTTTATCCTCTCACCAGAAGGAGTATAGAAATCACATCTGTCCTTACATAGTCTTCCTTTATATTTTTATATTATTATAACAACTACAGCTGTAACATAATAAAAAAATATGATTCAGATAATCCTCTGAGTTCAGTGTTACAGAGATGGAAGTGGGACTGTGCAAAATAAAAAGATAAATTTGTCCTTTCTGAGTAGTGAAAGTCTGGCCAAGGTACATTAGTAACCTCTTCCAATTCATTGGGTAATACAAAATTATAGTCTTCTGAAAACTTCATTTTATATGAAACTCTACCATATGGTTATTATTTTTTGCTGCAGTCTGTTTTATTTCTATTGTATAGTTTCTACTCACCTTTTGTTTTGTTGCCCTTTCCTGCCAGCTCTTATACCTGCAGCCTGCATGCTGCAGATACAGATTGAAAAACTGTCTAATGATTTCAGAAAAGGGCAGTATAGTAGGGGATCACAGCAGGGACATGGCAAAGAATTCTAGTACTCACAACTTGTATGCTCAAGAGAGACCACAGCCATGTTTGGATGCAGCGATCATGTTCTCAAGACCAAAGAAGAAAAGGCGCACGGAAATTGGTTTAACAAATCAAGAACAAAATGTATAATCCTGCATACTATTGAATTGCCTTTGCTCTTTAAGCATGAATTTATCTGACTATACTAATGAAGTATAAGTAGGCTAGAAATTTCATCGTAGTGTTTTTATTTTGAAAATGAGTAGAAATATTTCAGTGTTACAAAATCAGCACAATGAAATAATTCACACCTAGGTTTTATGAGCTGTCTAGGAAGTTCTTTAAAAAACTAAAATTCAGATCTTGCAAATCCTGAAAATCAGGACAATTTCAAGGAATGAAAGAACATATAAAATCACCAAAAGTAAAGTATGGAAGTACTTCAAAATTTGGTGAAGTGATAAATACTGAGGAGTGTGAATTGCTTAAATGTTTGAGGTGAGTTTGTATGTAAAGTAGTATTTTGCATGTCCCAGATTGACATAAATCTAAACAAATATTATGGATAATAATTAGGCAGTATAAGAATAAAGGTGTATAAAATGAGAATGGGATCTCATAAATCAAAATTCTAAAAAGGTTTTTAAGATCATGGTACATTACCATCTGTAACAGGATTCTGCAGGTGGCAGGCACTACTCGGGCTCACTAATATAAGAAGGTCACCTTTCTCTTCCAAATATGGCCACTCCAGGACATATACTTCATTAGGCACTCATGTCTGAAAAATTTATTGAAAATTAGAGACTTTGGGAGAAGACACAAGGTTGGTTCAAATGGGCCTAAAAATAATGTCAGGTTTGATTTAGTATTGGGGGAGAGGGTGGAGCTGCAAAACTTTTCTCTCTGTGGAAGACAACAAAATATTGAACTTCTGAGACTCATGAGTATGACAGAAGAGATCCAGTACATGCAAGTTCAACCTCGATATGGAAGCAAAGTGCATACTGTTCAAACAGAAGTAAATACACATTGGAACAATTCACCAAGCAGTGTTGTGGATTCTTGTAACTTAAAAGATTTAATTTGGAATTAAGTCTAGGATTGCTGAGGCAATTTAGGGAATTAGATGCTCAAACATCCTTGAAATGTACTCATTAAATTCTCCAAGATCTCTTGGGTTCCTCTAGAAATGCAACAGAGTTTAAAGGAGTGTGCTGTTTCTGATTCACAAGCGGGACTTGATGGAAGGCATTGTGAAGCAGTATGAGATGGTTTCTGTAATGTTACACAGCAGGTTAGATTATATTGTCCCAGTGGCCTCTTTTGTTCACAGTCAGTGTGTTTGTTTATTTGTATGTGAGAATAGCTAAAAAGTGTTCTGATCTAAGAGGAGCTACTTGAGATTGCTGTTGAAGTACTTACACCCCATCTGTTTAAGATGACTGTGATTCACTCGGGTTACAGTAGGATGTTATTTCATCTCCATTCTGCTGCTGGTAGAGAAAAGACTGAAAGACCAGGCAATGTGCAGAGATGGCATGGAGATGGGACCTATGAAACATCTTTGTGTCTGTTAGGCTTTCAGCAGCTGATTGAATTGCCAAAGCAGAAATGGTCAGTCATGTTTCAGGACCTGCTCTGTGATCTAAATGCATTGACCAGAGGTGCTGAAATATGACTAAATAGTTATATTAACTGAGCATTTCTCGGTTTTCTATAATATTGTCTGTATAAAGAATTCACGTCAGATCATTGCTTCTCACCAGGAAAACTTTGATCCTAAATGAATATGTCTGGCTGGCTCAATTTTACTTTTATGAGAGTTACATTGAATTAGAGGCTATATCAACGTGTTAAGCACCCAGTCACTCACCAGCACAAGCAGCAATTTTGTTGTCACTGGCCACTGCAGCCCTGACTCTAGACATGATCTATTTTCTTTCTTTTTTGCACTTGACTTCCTATGGTTTACATCGCTAAAATACATCTGTAAACCGGTTATCTGTTACCAGTACAAGTACTACTTGCAAACCCATTTCCTAATGTTACTTTTAAGAGATACCATCTGAAATAGGATGGTCACGGAGAGCAAAGTAAAGCTCACTTTTGAGTAATGAAGACCACTGTATTCCTTGAATGAAAGTTGGATTCTGTCCTGAGTTTTGTTTACTCACAAAGCTGAGTTTCATGAGGCTCTAGAAATCCAAATTCTGCCTGATAAACACGATTTAAATATAGAGTAGTAACCTAGAATTTTGAGGGGTTTTTGGTTTTCTCTTTATATTTTTTTTTTAACAACATGAAAACAATTAATGTGGAAAAATTAGTAGTCTGCTTATGCTTATTAACACTTACTGGAGTTACAACTTATGTGTCTTTCCTAACAGTTTTTTAAACTTACTTTTTGTTGTATAAGAAATCAGGCTTATGTTATAAACCCAAGGTATAAATGGTTATAATTTGTATAAAAGTGAATTTAGTTTAATATAAAATACAAAGATAAATAGGTTTATATAGTGGTTGATATATCATAGATATATTAGAAATCTTTGTACTGAAGACATCAGTATGACAACAGGGTTATAACACTGGGTTGTTTGGGCTGTATAAGTATATAAAACCTATTCATCATCTTTATGAAATACATAGGATTACCAGAATACAAATTATGCAGATGAGATTGCTGAATTTCTCATCCTTATCATGGAGATCTTCCATGTGATCAGTCAAGTGATTGAGGATAAGGGGATAAAGCAATGTGTATTTTAGCCAAATTACTGATAGCTACTGCTGTGTGTCTTCTTTGCACAGCTTATCAAAGTTCAAACTAAAAAACATCTATTGTGATACCCAATGAGGGAAGAAGAATTAAGAAAGCCAAATTTAAAATAATTTACATTTTGAAGATGAAGATATTCCAGCCAGGTACTTGAGCTGAAGGTGCAGCATCCAAAAATTCGGTTGTTTTGTGTTAGTTACTAAGAAAAAGAAAGTGCAGTGTTAACAGTTTGGGGGTTTTGGTTTCTGTAGGTGAGTGAGTAATAATGTAATTTAAGTCATCCAAAAAGTAATATATATCCTTGTTAACATCAATAGTTTTATAATGGAGATATTCAAATTATGTACTCTGATTTGCTCCCATGCCTCAGAGAAGTGTCATGCTTTCCTGTAAAGCTCTTGTGATTTTAGCTTATGAGCACTGCATGAAAATTCCCTCTGGTCTGGAGGGTGCACTGCTTCCTGATGGGTAGACCTTGTTAAAATTAGGGGTTTTAACACAGTAAAAATTGAGTTATGCTGCTTTATGATAAAATAATTAAGTTCACTTCTTGATTTGGCCAAATGAGTTTGAGAAATGCTTGCACAGAATGTCATGCAATTTTTATATCATATTTCTTTACATTATATTATATGTGCATGTTTATGCATATATGTATAACTGGTTTCCTCAAGCATTTAGTAAAAATAACAAATAAATGTAATTTTTTCTATCTATTCAATTTGAAAATGTAACTCAGAAAGTATGCTCAAGGAGATGAGGCAACATAGCTATTCCAGGAGGTACAAAATGGACTGATTAGGTCAAAACATATTTTCTTTAATCTATGATGTGGAATCTGTCCAAAAGCAAAATAATACTAGGCAGGACTGAAGGCAGTCAGTATGACATCAGGAAAGATATAACACTACTGGGTTGAAAGACGGCTTGAACATAGAGCTTCTTAGACTTAAGATCAGAAGCAATCCCATATAAGAGGGATATATCTAAGCAACTCTGTAGGTGATGCAGCTATTCTAACTCACAGAAAATGAGTGAGTGAAAAAAGTGGGCTGTGATTCTAAAACCCAGCACCTCCATTCAGATACCATTGAACCATTATAAGATCATTCTTGGTGGAAATTTGTAACAAGAATGAACTTTGTCCTGCAGCAAGATTTCTGATCTGACTTTGATTCTTTGATACTTGCTGACACCAGTCAGATTTCTTTCAGTGTCATGACAAGAGTTAGTGTCTTGGAGCAACAATAAGCAAGGAAGCCCGTGCTGTGGGGAAAGCATGACAGAAACAGATATAACAGGGCATACATAGTCTTCGAAATTACCTTATTTGAGAGATCATCTGTTTTAGGTTTAGACAAATTAATACCTTGAGACTGTTTGGGTAGAGAATTGATCTTTTGTCAAGATGTCAATAGATGAAAAAACAGAAAATAATTGCTGCATCTTGGTATTTTTTTATTAGAAGAATTTATTCATCCTGCATTTCCTGACCATTGTAGCCTTCAACAACATGGTGAGTTTTTTATTTTCAATTACTAATCTGTACTGCACATGATACTATGGTAAGATTGGGTGCTTGTAGTATTTCTTTTCTGAGTAATTGGTTAGCTGTCAGGGATCATGGAAAATCAATAATAGCAATAATTTTTAGCTCTTAAATTCTAAATTCAATGTGGTTTTATATTAAACATCTGTCATATGTATACCTCTGTATGGCTATTTTTTTTAATTACATTTACCTTCTGTGGGGTTTCCTTATATTGATCACAAAACCATAGAATCATTTAGTTTTCCAAAGATCATCAAGTCCAGCTATTAACTCAACACTGCCAAATCTACCACCACTAAATCATGTCCCTAAGTGCCACATCTATACACATCTTTTAAATACCTCCAAGACTTGTGACTCAACCACTTTGCTGCAAACATGTTGCATGCTTGAAAACGCGTTCTGTGAAGAAATTGTCATATTATCCAAACTAAATCTCCCCTGGCACAATTTGAGACCATTTTTCTGATTGTGTCACTTGTCACTTGGGAGAAGAGACCAACTCTCACCTCACTACAACCTTCTTTTTAGTTGTAAAGAGCAATAATGTCTTCCCTCAACTTCCTTTTCTCCAGGCTAAAAACATTCAACTCCTTCATAAGGCTTGTGCTCCTGACAATTTACCAGCTTTGTTTCCCTTCTGTGGACATGGTCCAGCACCTCAGTGTTTTTCTTGTACTGAGGGGCCCACAACTGAGTACAGGATTTAACATGTGGCCTCACAAGTGCTGAGTACAGGGGGACAATCCCCTCGCTAGTCCTGCTGGCCACACTATTTCTGTTAAAAGCCAGGATTCTTGGTCACCTGGGCACAGTGCTGGCTCATGTTCAGGTAGCTGTCAACCAGCCTGACTCCCCACGTCCTTTTCCGCTTGGCAATTTTCCAGACACTCTGTCCCCAGCCTGTAGCCTTGCACGGGATTGTTGTGACCCAAGTGCAAGACCCAGCACCTGGCCTTTGTTGAACCTCATGCAGCCCGTCCAGATCCCTTTGCAGTGCCTTCTTGCCCTCCAGCACATCAACACCCCTGCTCAACTTGGTGTTGTCTCAAAACTGACTGAGAGTGCACTTGACCCCTTCATCCAAATCATCAAAATATCATCCAAGATATTGAACTGGACCAGTGCCAATACAAAGCCCTACCAACCAAAGGACCAACCTATTCTCCTCCTCCCGAAGCTCTGTCACTAAGCAGACGACCTCCTCCACCTGGACACACCTTCCACGGGGACGCTCACTGCTCCCGTCGGGTTCTGCCATAAGAGCAGGGCACAGCCCTGCAGCTGGCACTGGGATGGCAGCCTGTTCCCACTGGAGTTCCATCTGGGCAGCTGCATCAGCCCTTCTGATGCACCCTTGCAGACCAGTTACTTTCTGGAAACATATACCTGGCATAAATTATCTGGTTTCAGCTTAGATTAGGTACTTAGTTTGTAATTAAAATCAAGATGGTAAAACAAATTGAGAATGACAAATGCATTATCGAATCAGTAGAAGGCTGCTTTCCTGTTCTGTCTCCAATGCAGTTCCACTTTATTTACTAATTATATGCAAACTATCATTATGTTGTGGCATTTCCTAACAATTCTGATATTTCATCAGAGATCCTTCTTGGTTAGAATGATTGAAATGGATTGGCGGAATAATTTGTACCATTATAGGTACCGATAATTTGTACTGCCATGCAGTCTATCAGACTGTTCATTTCATGTATGTTTGAGATACAAAACTTACTTATTTTCTTTGAGGAAACCTTGAATAAAGATTTGATATGATATGGTATTCCTTTGTAACTTTACAAAATGAAATGCCTTCTGCTGAGCAGATGGACCTCTGTGCAAAAGGAGACAAAAATTCTAACGTTGAAATATTACTGGTGTTGGTTATCCTTCTAAATGCTTATTATCTTATGGTCTTATTAATAGCTGCAGCAGTGCTAAAACAAGGGAAGGTGTATAAGGCATAAATATTGTGTTGTTTTCTTACAGGAAGACAGAATGCAAATTTTTGGTATATTTTTCAAACTTGAATTATTTATATATCAAATATTACTCTGGCAAATCCTGATTATATTTATATGAATTCTCCTAATCTCTTCAACAGTTTGCTCTGAAGTTTTTAGTAATCCTCCTGACTCACCCAGAATCTATGAAAGCTGGGACTTTCATATACATATATTTAGATCCCTAAATTCTGTAGCTATATTGATATATACTTCTTTTCTAATCATAACAAAATGTTATCTCTTTATTGTTAGGAAAATAAGGTGTTATTTTGGTGCAGAACTGGTTTAATTGGTTAATTTAATTGGTTAATTATAGCAAGTCAGCAATAACACAATGAAAAATTCTGATTCAGATAATGTTTTTAGTTCAGTGTTGTGGGGATGGAACCTGCAAAACCTGTGTAAAATAAAAAGACACATTTGTTCTTGCAGAATAGTGAAAGTCTGGCCAAGGTACATTAAAAATGTCTTCCAGTGCATTGGTAAGTAATTACATAAAGTAATTATACTTTTCTGTTCTGATCATCATGAAAGTATCTGATATGTTGACACAGATTAAGCATTTAATTTCCTTTGCATCCTCTAGTGTGAGTAGTGATGTGAGGCTCCTGAAAGTGGACAGATCTCCAAGAGGACACATACTATTTACGGCAATTTTGGAGGGCAAATAGGTGTCTCAGGAAGGCAGTTTTTTTGCGAATGATGAAGCTAGTGCTTGAGGATTAAGTGTCTCTGTTATCAGATAAGATTGGAGTCTGCAGTGTTTGAAACACCTCTGGGAAATGGGAAAGTTTAGTGGGCTACTAATGGTCTTTAATTTCTTCCACTGATGCCATTAAATCCAGGTGTTTGACAGAACCCAGTTAATACAGTGTTTCTGCTGTTGCTGATTTCCGTGGGCCTGCTTGTCTCCCATGCTGTGAGCTTGGGCTCATGGCTGAGGAAGTCTTTTATTGATAAAGCCAAAGAAAGCTTGCTTTACTGTGCTTGGGATTCTCTGGGAAATAAATCTATTGCTGAGCACCATTAATTCAAACCTGCCGTCATCACTTAGCCCACAAATAGATTGTGTCAATGCTGATGTTGTAGTTTTGGTTTTCAACTTTGATTGCCGAGCTTCTGCTTGGGGGTATAATGTAAAAGGCTGGCAGAGATGTGTACTCACTGGGAAGGGTATTATCCCAGAAATTATTATCCTTTGGATAACCAAGGATCATCTATTTATCTAAGCATGAATGAGTGTTCAATTGGGCTAGAAAAATCAGCTATGTAATTGATAAATGTTATTGCTTACCACAGCATATTGTTATTTATTTCACAATTTCAGTTATGTACAGCTACCCAGAGATTGTAGTGATGGGAATATAATAACCCCACCTGTACATGGTATTTTTCTTCAATTCAAACATTATCTTTTCCTATAAATGAATTACTTTTTTTGTTAAAATGTATTGAACCAATTCTGAAATTACCATTTAATATCAGTCACAATTTTATTTTGCTGCATAATACTTGCTCTTTAATAAGTTTCATGATTTACTTTTAATTCTCCATTCTCACTCTCAAATCCCTTCCACAAGTGGCATTAGTCAGGGTGCTATGGATGAGTACATCTTACCCAAGGTAACCCATCCGAAGTCAGTTGCTTAGTCTAAGATAGTTGTCAAGGGTCTGCCTTTAGGCCATGGAAATAGCAGCAGAAAAAGAATGTTTTGGACCAAACCCCTAAATGATGAGGACAGATTACCCTGCTCCCATCTCTAGATATGCCTCTCTATAGCTCTAGCAGAATCACTGGCAAAGAGCTGAGACTAGGTGACCGATGTTTAAAAAAATGAATCTCACTGGGAGTTTATTAAATTACTGTTATTCAATTATAGACTGTTTTTTGAAGAGCAGCTGAAAGAAGAACATTTGGTTAAGCCCAGAACTTATTTCTGGTTGTGTGCAGCTTTCCAATATGAGTTACAATATGTAATTTTGTAATCCATGTATTCTCAAATGAATAAAGAAATATAGTACCACAAGAAACCACCTGAAAGCAGTTCTGCTTAGTAAGAGAAATCTGTCTTTCATTCCCTGTGTTTGTTCTCAAAGCACGAGTTAAAAAAAAACAGACTTGCAGCATTTATATTTTACAGTGAGTGTTCTTTAGAATAGAAATTTCATTCAGAATTTATTTTTTTTTCGCAGTCATATTTTTCAAACATTTTTTTAGTCCATGCAAAGTACTAGAAGGCATGTGCTATGTAGTATCTAATGTAAATTTGTGAACCCTGGTCTGTGACATTAAATGCCAACATCTAGAAAGTATTCTTCAAACATCTTCTTTCTCCTCCTTGTGGTTTAAAAAGGGGGCTTTTCTTTCATGAGGTATCTTCCCAGTACGCTTTTTCTGCTTTTGAGAACAAGTGTTTGGTAGGCATTTTACTTATGTATTTTCCCCTTGGCCTGAAAGTCTCTATTTACTTATTATATATTCTTTCTTTTTTGCATCCTTCTGCATTTACAGGAGCTGAGGAGTATGTACTAAGTGCTACCAGTCACCCCAGCCATTTCTGTTCACAGGAGAGCCTCCTTGAACTGCTTTTGTCTAGCAGCAAACGCTTTCTTCTGCTCACTTTTTACTTCATCCCAGCAGGGATGATTCTTCCCCTAGGAAAGGATTATCTAGCTTATGAAATTTATCCTGTAGCCAGACCTAACAGCAAGAAAGTCGCCTGGTCTGGGTTATAGGGACAGGAGAAATGGGTTTGCAGAAGACCAGAACATTTGGCATTGCTTCAGCCTGTTACATAACACAATTTAGGGTTGCCTTTTCATGGCAGAAAACAGATTGTCAGGGGAAACCTATATTTCCTTCTTAGCAAGAGAAAGTTTAGTTATAATAGAGGAATGGTTGGACTTTTGGGGGGGTAAAAAGAGTACCAGGTCTTTCTTTAAATATCCTTTTCCATAAAATACAATTTACTATACAAAGTGTAAGTCTGGCAGTTTTCTGAAGTGCAATGAACTATTTCTTAACCCAGAATATTAATAGACCTAAGAGCCTGCAATGCCAAAGTATGCTCTTCTGGTAGCCTGTAAACATCCTATTTTTAATTATTAAAATTCATAATTTCAACTTTTATATTACTGCTATGTAATCTCAGACTGAAAAGTTTTTCATAATACCATCATAAAAATATTTTTCGTAATATTTGTAGAACTAACTGTGAGTTTTCAGACCACTTTACCTTAGAGCAGGAAATATTGCTCCCAAATAAGTGATGTATGATCTGTTCTAAAATTGTATAACTTCACAGAATGTATTATTCAAACTATAGCTGAAGTGGGATCTAGATTCTTCATAGGCCTTGGAATGGATCTGAAGGGTGCTGGGTGGGAGGCTATGGTGGGGCATGAAGTTTGCTCTGCTTGCATTTAGCAGATTCCTTTTTTCTCTGGACTTGCATACTAGAAAAACCAAGGCACATGAAGGTGTCAAACCTTTGTCTTTGAAAATATATTCTGTAGAGCTCAGATTTCATTATTAATATTTAATACTGGGATTTTTCTTATTGGTGCTTTTTCTGTTTCCATTATAGAGCAGAACCTATGTGACAATATACTAAAGCTGTTGCGTATTGTTACTCAACATAGAACAACTTATAATGTGGGCCTAAAAACTAGGACACCTCAGAGGACTGTCCATGCTCCATAACTATTCTAATTTTTGACCAGCAACCAAAAAAATCCCATTTGTGCATTTGTAAAGGCATTCTATTTTTTCGTTTTCAACTTGGTATTTATTTTGTTTGTGTCTAATTTGTAACGACTCAAGCACAGCTTATTTTGTGAAGTCCTAATTGGCAGAAAGGCAAGGGAAAAGGATTTACACATACCTGTATGAGTGTATACCTGTAAGTTATCTGTAGTGTCCTATTTAGATTGCAGCACCTAATCTTTCCTGATCATTCTTTCCTCCCTGTTTTCCGTATTATCACAGTTTGGATACCAAATGTCACACTTCTGCAACGTGCAACCAGGCAACATGTGTGTTACTATATTTAGCCCTTTCACAAGTCCTAAGTTAAATGCATACTTATAGAATGTGTTTATTGAAAAAAAAAAAGGGAAAATAATTGCTGAAAAACAGGGAATAAATTGAGTGAGGAGTAAAAGTCACACAGAGCCTTTTCATATCGACTTTCTGTCAGATTAGGGATTAAAAGTATGGCCTTTATTGTTGGGCTGCTCCATTTCCAGAGAAGATGAGAATCTACTTTTAACTGTTTCATACAATTAATGATAGTTTTGATAGTCTTTAAGGAATTAATTTGACAGTTTGATATTTACTTGCAGAATAAAACCTTCTAGCAACTGAAAATGTAAATTCTAGGTAAATTGTTATGTTGCTTTGTCAGTGTTTGCAAAAGTCACAAATACTTAAAGGTACTGTTTTAATTTTGGGGAGGTATTTTGGAGACTTTGTATGAAGAATGCATTCTTGATTGAATGCATACAATCTTGAATCACTGCAAGTTTCTGAGAAAATCCCTCAATCAAAGTATCAACCGTAATTCTTCGAGTTCTATCACTATTCACTCACTTTTATTTTGCTTTTTATATCATTTTCTCTACAGTGGTTCTACCTAAAGGGACTATTAAAATTCAGAGTCATTGAATCATGCAGAGCAAGAATGTTTGTGCATGTGCTGTGCAAGTTAATAAGCAAGAATGTTTATGCAAGCAAAGACTGTCTTGTTTTATACGGATGTAATCAGTGAGCTTTTTCAAAGCACAGCTACTTTGTTTCCACTTCATAGTAGAACCTAAGTTGTGATCCATCAATTATGAAAGTATTAGATAATAAGTTCTAAAAAGAGTAATTATTAATTAGTAATGTTACTCCACAACTTCAAATTACTATGCATAGGAAAATATAACCTGGAATACACAGTCAGTGAAACTAGAGGTGGGGGAGTAATACCATGCTGGCATAGACTCAGAATGAGGAAAGCTCTGGAGCGGTAGGAAAGCTAAAAAAAGACAAAAGAAAATGTCTTGCCTCATTAATATTTTGCTTTATAACTTTCTGTCTTCAGTAGGGCACGCAACTTCCATTCTTCTGAGAAGTGCATTGTTTATCCGGATTGATAGGTGGATCATACTAACAGAATCATAGAATATTAAGGGTTGGAAGGGACCCTAAAGATCATCTAATTCCAACCCCCACCTTAACATGGGCAGAGATGTCACCTGCTAGATCAGATTGCTCAGGGTACCATCCAACCCAGCCTTGAATACTTATAAGGATGGGGAATCCATAATTTCTCTGGGCAACTTCTTCCAGTGCCTTATTACTCTCACAGTAAAGTATT
Source organism: Oxyruncus cristatus (assembly GCA_013399855.1). Taxonomy (NCBI): domain Eukaryota; kingdom Metazoa; phylum Chordata; class Aves; order Passeriformes; family Cotingidae; genus Oxyruncus; species Oxyruncus cristatus. The sequence continues at coordinate 1,031,705 of VXAY01003855.1, read as the reverse complement.
TCTTCCTAACATCTAATATAAATATTTCTTTTAGTTTAAAACTGTACCCCTTGTTTTATCACTATCTCCCCCTTTTTTCCACCCCCTTTAATTACTGAAAGGTCACAATAATGTGTCCCCAAAGTTTTCTCTTCTCCAGGCTGAACAACCCCCACTCTCTCAGCCTGTCTTCATAGGGAAGGTGCTCCAGCCCTCTGATCATCTTTGTGGTCCTCCTCTGGACTCTCTCCAACAGGTCCACATTTCTTGTGCTGAGGACTCCAGAGCTGGGCACAGTACTTCAGCTGGGGTCTCACAAGAGTGGAGTAGAGGGGCAGAATCACCTCCCTCAACCTGCTGGCCACGCTGCCTTTGGTGCAGCCCAAGATGCAGTTGGCCTTCTGGGCTGCAAGAGCACACTGTTGGCTCACATCCAGCTTTTCATCCAAAAGAACCCCCAAGCCCTTTTCTGCAGGGCTGCTCTCAATGAGTCCTTCTCTCAGTCTGTGCTCATGTTTGGGATTGCCCTTACCCATATGCAGGACCTTTCTCTCAGACTTGTTCAACTTCATGATGCTCTCGTGGGCCCACTTCTCAAGCTTGTCCAGATCCCTCTGGATGGCTCCTCTTCCTTCTGCTGTGCCAAATGCACCACTCAGCTTGGTGTCATCTGCAAACTTGCTACGGATGCACTTGATCTCCCTGTCTATGTCATTGATAAAGATATTAAAGAACACTGGTCCCAGAACAGAGCCCTGAGGGACACCACTCATCACCAGACTCCATCTGGGCATAGCGCCATTGACCACAACGCCCCGGCTGCATCCATTCAGCCAATTCCTTATCCGCTGAATAGTCCACCCTTTAAATACACATCTCTCTAATTTGAAAATAAGGATGTCATGTGGGACCAGGAAAGCCAAAAGCTTTACAGAAGCCTAGGCAGATGGCATCAATCAGTCCTTTCTTGTTGACCATTGCAGTCACGCTGTCATAGATGGCCAAGTTGCTCAAGCACAATTTGCCCTTAGTGAAGCCATGCTGGCTGTCTCAAATTACGTACTTGTTTGGTGTGTGTCTTAGCATTGTTTCCAAGAGGATCTGCTCCATGATCGTCCCAGGCACAGAAATGAGGTTCACTGGCGTGTAGTTCCCTGAGTCTTCTTTTCTCCTCTTTTTAAAAATAGGAGAGATATTTCCCTTTTTGCAGTGACTGGGGACTTTGCCTGACCACCATGACTTTTCAAATATGATGGAGAGTGGCTTGGCAACAACATCAGCCAGTTTCATCAGGACCCTGGGATGCATTTCATCAGGCCCCCATAGACTTGTAGCTGTTCAGTTTCATTAAGTGTTCCTGAACCTGCTCTTCATGTACAGTGGGAAGGACTTTGCTTACCAGGCCCCACATAGAGGTTCAGGGACTTAAGAGATGTAGAAAAAATGACTGCCAATGAAGACTGAGATAGAGTCCTCAGACTTCTTCATGTCCATTGTCACCGGCTCTCCTTTCTTGTTTATCTCTTGCCACTGTCCTTGGCTTTTCTTTTTTGACCTATGTATTATAGAATCCCTTCTTGTTATTCTTCACAACCTGTGCCAAGTCCAATCCCATCTGTGCCATAACTTTCCTGATCCCATTCCTACCCATCTGAACCATATCCCTCTACTCTGCCCAGGTCACCTGTCCCTGTATTTCCTTCTTACCTCTCAATGTAAGGAGCAGATCCTTGCTCAATCATTCCAGTTTTTGGCCTGCCTTGCTTGAATTCTTACACATCAGCACTCTTGTGCTCTAGCAACATATGGATAGAGAAAATTGTTTGGAGTTAGTAAGGGTGTAAGGATGAAATAACTAAGGTTAGCTTAAATATATTAATACAACTTAGGTGTCAGTTATTCAGTAGAGTGCTTCTTCCTTGGAAATTCATCTTTGCAAGTTGAAAATAGGTTAGGATAACACATTTCCTAAAGAAAATCAGAGTTTCTAGGATCTGGAATAATGAAAAAACAACGCCAGATCCTCACGTAAAATGAGAATGGCAGAATCACAGCAAATGTAATGTGGTCTGAACACTGATGGACACAAGCGCTTGTCAGGAATATTTATTAAAATAAAGAGTCTCCAAAGTGTAGTGCTTTCATTGTTACTGAATGAAGCAAATTTGCTCTTAAGTAGCAATCACTCTTTCTTAGGCCTTATAAAAGCCCTGTGCTGACATTCTGCAAAGGCGTGAATGTCATTCCATGTCAGTAAATTTTTTGTCCTATACTTGGATAGCTTAAAATCAAAGAATAAGTGAAGGCCATGATTAATTTAGTGTGTCTTTGATATTTCTTGGGAAGGAAATAAGTGTATGTCAGAAAGAAGGAAAGAGGTTCTAAACATGTAAGAAATGTGTATCTTAGAAATCTTAACATTTTCACATTGTTTCTTAAAAAGGACCCTTGTGACAGTAGGGCACACTAATCACACAGTGCAAATATTCAGTTTGTTTCTGACTGAGAGCTAGAAGGATAAGGAAGAAAATGAAAGAAATAATTTTTAGAGCAGCGAAGCTGGTGAAGGATCTGGAACACAAGTCTTATGTGGAGTGACTGAGAGAGCTGGGATTGTTTAGCCTGGAGGAAAGAAGGGTTGGGAAGACCTTATTACTCTCTACAACTGCCTGAAAGAAGTTGCCTGTAGCAAGTTGGGCGTTGGTCTCTTCTCCAAGGTAACAAGGGATAAGACAAGAGGAAATAGCCTCAAGTTGTGCCATGGGAAATTTAGATTAGGTATTAGAAAAAATTCTTCATAAGAAGGGTTGCCAAGCACTGTAACAGGCTTCTCAGGGGCCAGGTTGAGTCTCCATCCCTGGAGGTGTTTAAAAGATATGTAAACATGGCATTCGGGGACATGGTTAATGTTGGACTTGGCAGTCCTAAGTTAACAGTTGCTCTTGATAGACTTTTCCAACCTAAATGATTCTGTGATTCTATGATTTTGGAGGCTGTGTTCCAAAAAGTAACTTCTCACATATGGAAGTGGGGATCTACATTAACAGTATAGATGGAGCAATGAGTCCGATCGGAACCCTTCTTCCATCTTTATTAACATAAAAATTTCTTTAAATACATAATTCAAAGAGGTGTTACATATTTCAAATCCTTTTAAACTATATGGGGCCAAAATACATTAGTTACTAATACAAAATTTTTAAAAGACAACAAATCTCTGGTGTTTTATCATTTGCTCCCTTCAGCACATGGCAATTCTGTGTCATTTCTCCTTCTCTTTAAGGATTTTCTGGTCACCTTTGCTGCTGCCATAACTGAAGTCAAGCATGACCTAACTTTTCTGCCTTTTATGAGTGCTTCAATCAATGTTCAGTGATTTAAGGGTTTTCATCTATTATCTTATACTGTGGTTTATATTGCAGTTTACAAGGGGAGTTGCTGTTAGAGAGATGTATCTGTATAATGTTTGGAGTGCTGTATTTCATTCAAGAGTCTTACTCTTCTTTGCATTCCTCCTCAAAAGTTATCTCTATCATAAAATAGATGTATAACTTCTATCACATAAAACTTAGATGGTTGCTAGATTGCTGTTACAAAATCTGTAGTTTTTAAAGGTAGTTATACACTCACCTTTCTTCTGAATTCACTTGTTAGTAATGCCAATATTTCTCCAGGTTTTGTTTTCTCTTTTCTTCATCATCTTGTTCAGTTGCTGCAGGCTAAGAATTTTATGGGGAAGGACTGGAGTGGTGCTCTAAGAATCCTACATACTTCATATTGAATATTTTTACAAAGTAATTTCTTCACTTTCTGTCCCTTTTAGTGCTATTACACTGTCACCATTTCCTTCAGTTTAAACATTCACAAGTTTCAGGTGTACTCTCACCCTTGTTCAAATAGCACCAATCCTTTGACTACTCACTGAAGTTTCAGGAATGGAGCTTTGACTAGAGAGTTCACATCTTCACTGCACAAGCGTAGGTGCAGTGAAGATGTGAAAAGACAGGGAGTCAGATGAGTTTACTTCCCCTGAGCTCTCTCTAGGCAGCTGTTGCTAGCAATTTTTGGAAAAAAACTCCTACATGCAAGCAGTCACTGACTCCTCTCTTCTCTGGTGTATGGCTTTAGATGCAGAATTTTGGAAAAGTGCTAGAGGGAGCCAATTTAATGGTTTTTCCCACTTATAAAAAGATTTTATGAGACACCTTTCATTGTTGTGGATCAAGACTGAAGTTTGCAGGCTTCAGAAGAAACTTTTTGGCCAAATCCCTCAACCACAGTCTGGTTTTTGTAAGGCTGGCTGGCTTAGGGAAGAGCAGTGAAAGTTGTTCAGTAGCTATCCGCTAGTGTCTGAGTTAGATGTTCCTTTTGATCTTATACTTTATGAAAAAAGTCTATCTGGTTCTTTACATGTTCAATATTATCTCCCTTCACGCTGCCTTTTCTCTATTTTAATAGGGTTTAAATGTTGCATTGCAGCAAGGAAAAAAGCATGACCATCAAACAGTAAAGTTACCATTGCTGTCTTTGTCCATGCAGTTGTACTATTGACACGGCCCTAACAACATAAATTTAAACTCCAATGAAAAACACTTCAAAAAATATTTGTGAAAACCTTTTAAACACTATGAGTGGTTTTGTGCTTGCTTTTGAGATGCCTAACCAGTACAGCTACCAGAAATGGTAGAGAAAAAGAAAAATTAAAGAAGCAAAAAAAATTATTGGCTTATGTGTTCTGGTTTCAAAACACAGAAATGGAAACCATTTTCTTAATTTTCTTTTCTTTTGGAATGAAAGACAAAAAAATTGATAGAAATTGCATATTCTGTGAAAATTTAAAAATACTCTAAATTTTCACTGTTGCTCTTTACATGCTTATGCCCTTTCTACCACTAAATAAAAAGTAGAAGTTCTTGTGTGGTCAAAGAAATACTAGGTAATATTATCTGAATGGAGCCTCACAGCTGGTATTCATAAGCTACAGTATGAGGAGCCCTGCTGGGGCTCAGGGGATGTATCCTACCTCCCCATCACCCTTCCTGTCTGAAAATCAGTACTATGTTAGCAAACGTACACAGACCTCATCTGTAGTGTTTGACCTCTGCCTCCATCCACACCTGTGGTATGTCTTTTGTCCTGATATGTCTGACCCAGCCAAAAATCAGTATTGCATGGGGCTGAACCTCAGCTTTTAGAGAAGGAGTGCTTTAGAGCGTCCTCTTGGCTGCTCTGCTCTTGTTGGTCTGAAGGAGTTCCGGGAGAGTCAGCTTACCCTCGCTCAGCAAGTAATATGAAAGTGAAACACTTAGAGATTGACTGGAAGAAATGTCGGAAAAGCCTTCATAAGTGCTCTTATAGAACACTGATGTCATGTTCTGATGGAAATGAAGATTGTGCTCCCCATCTGCAATGCAGGAGTGCACAAGGCAGAGAGAAAGTTGGAAAACACGTGTGTTCTCCTGTCGCTAAAAGTAGCCACTTGTTTCTATGACACAACACCATTACTTGTCCTGTAAGTGATAATAGAACACGTATTTTGAGAGTATCTTGTTTCTGCGGCTTGTGAGAGATGGTGTTTTTTGTTTTTTCTGTTCATGCCAGCTCTTGCTGTTGAAGCCCGGATTCAGTCAATGCAGGGGAAAAAGTTGACTGTTCTTGAATTATAATCATGAAATGTTTTGGTTTGGAAGGGACCTTGAAGATCACGTTGTTCCAATCCCCCTGCCATGGGCAGGGACACCTGCCACTATACCAGGCTGCTCAAAACTCCTGCCGAATTAGCGGCAGCATTTTTTGTCTGAAGGATCTTTGCAAGATTTTTCTGTCCCATACTGCAGTGTAAACATTTCTTGAGGTATTTTTTTTTTTGGGCCAGGGTATGTTTCCTACTAATCAGCAGTGCAGGTGGTGTGACAGAGGCCATGTCTGTACTTGTAAGTTTTAATAAAAAACTCATCTCTTTTTATTTCCCCCGGTTGTCATTATGAAACTGAACTGGATTTCTTTCCACCAAGACCTATGAACATGAAGCTGTAGACAAATTTCATTTAGTTTAGAAAAATACTGGTAGCCTGAGAGGATGATCTGATGATGTCTTGTACTTCATCTCTCTCCTGTTCTGAAACTCTTTCACGTCTTCTTGTCTCTGTTATATCTAAATTACCAATTTTGGGGGGATCAGTCTGTATTTTCAGTCACTGTTCCTTGAACATATGCCTGTTATCACCACTTCGATACATATCTCGCATTTCTTTACTCTGTATGCTGGCACGGTTTTTTTCCCTTTTTATCTCTTTATGTTACCACATCTAAGAAATACATTATGTTGGTATGTTTATGTATGTGCTGAACAGGTATATCTATTCAGTTATGCATTTGTAGCAAGCTCATAGCAGAACATATTGCAGTTTGTCAAAAACAAACCATTGTCTTGCATTCTTCTTTTTTTCTGCAGTACATAATATAGTTTTCATTCTCTTCAAGTAGTGCATCATAATCCTCCCACAGTGTTTATTTTTTACCATTTTGAAATCCAGAGTTTAGTGCCCCAATTAGGGTCAGGTGCTTGGAGGTGAGAAACATTGATAATTTTTCACCCAAGTAACAGTTCTGAATCTGCAAGTCTCTTCCAGAAACCTTGTAAAGTTATAAATATTCAGGAGTGTTATATACTTCTGTTATGGCCGGCAGTGCGTGACTTTATTGTTTCTAAGGTTATTCTGATCTGCCCAAGTTTTACCTATATACAGGATATGTTTTGCATATCAGACAAAAAATATCCATATTTTGATGCTTGAAATCTTTGCTAGGAATTATTTTCTAAAAATAAGTATTTTATAGACTAGTTAGTCAATCTTATGTAAAGAACAAGAAATCTTATCTCGTCTTCACTGTGCTGTAGTTTTCTGTATGACACACACAGAGTTCAAACCAACAATCTTGGTAGTTTGTTGAGTTTTTTTAGAGGAGGTAGTATGAGGAAGCTTCTGGGTGTACTATTTTAGCAGTGTCTTCATTACACAATGAAAAATATTGATGAATAAATGAAAAAAGATTTGATTAGACAATTATGATGAAACAAGACTGGCAGAATTGTGTGTTCTGCTTTGCCTGTGGGCTTTTCTATCAGCAGTTGAACAGCAAATCTGAAAAGCGACAGAATCAAATCTTAGCAAAATAGATTGAGATAAATTGTGTAGTCTTAGCTGTTTTTTGGTCCCTGATAGTTTGCTGCCTGATGGAAGTCAATCAACCAGTCTTCTGTTTTCCTAGGCCTTTTAAATTTATGTTGCTTGGATGCTCAATGTCAGTAGACAACTCCAAGGAGGTCTAAGAAATACCACTAAGAAAAAATAGCTTCTCGTCAACAGGATATTTCCTATATGAAGGACTGTACTCTCCTGATAAAGATTTAAAGCACTGAGCACCACTGAAAATGGCAGATCTAAAATGAGAAGGAAAACCAGTAAATTAAAAATATTGCGATTATTTAGTTATTTTTATTTGTTTGCATCACTGTGAGATTATTTACTTTTTTTTTTTTTTTAATGCTTTCCTTCTATGAAACACTGTATCTGAATCATTGTTTGTGTTCTGGAAAGTTCTGCTGCCTGATAGCAAAATTTCTCAGGGCAGTATTTGGACTCTTGCCAAGCTGCTTCTGCTTGGAGGTGAAATGGATTATGATAGTCAACTATCTCTTTAATGATCTTCTGTTTATTAACAAAGAGTATACAGAAAGCATATTTTTCTGAACGCAGGAAAAACAAGCGGAGGGCAATTTCCTTTCCTGAAATGCTATTGCTGCCTTTTCATCTTGTCCTGTGAACCATGGGTTTATTATTTTAACCTCTGTACAAGGACACTTTTATGGTCACACTTCTCCCCTGGTTTCCTGCTGCATGACCTTTGTTTTTTTGTTGCTCGTGAATTTTAAAGGTGTGGTTTCACAATATAAGGTGTTCTATAACAGAGAAGTGAAAGGAATTTCTTCCTACTTCATCACACAGACACAGTTCTTTTATTGCAACAGAAAGTTGACTTCCCTGTGACAATACAAGAAGAATAGTGGGTTGTGGTTGCTAAGTCTTTAATGACAGTGAACAGTTCAGCCTGATAGAACTAGGGCTTGACATTGCTAAGAATATGACATCAGTATCTTAACAGGTTAAGAGTCCATTTAACTGCCTATGCCATATCATGTCTGCAGTCATGAGTAATAGCAGCTACCATGGGAAAAATACAGGACTAGGGCAAAGCATGCAATTGGAGATACTGCTCCATAATCATGGGACATCCACAAATCACCACATCCACAATAGGGCATCCACAGCTCCTGTGGGAAACCTGTTCCATAGTCTTACCACCCTCATCATAAAAAAATTTCTTCCTCGTGTCCAGTCTAAATCTACTGTCTTTCACATTAAAACTGCTGCCCCTTGTCCTGTCTCTGCTGAATAACCGCAGCTCTCTCAGCTGTTTTTCACATGGGAGCTCAAACCTGTCTGGTTCAGCAAAGTCTGTGGTTAGCTACGGGTTGTCCTTAGCATGTGTCACCATTTTTCAATGCAGGTGAATTAGAAGTATTTGCTAACTTATACCCTCAAGTATCCTCACAGTTCCTTCTTGCTTGTGCTCCATGCTCCAGCAACAAGACGTTGCTTCATGTAATATTTCTACTGAAGTTGTGGTTTTCTTTAAGTGTAAGACTTCAGTTGTGTGAGGAAGTGTCTCAGGATTGATTTCTGCTATTCTCCTCTGTCTTTAGTTTTTGCTTTTTTCATATTTGGCTCATGGTACTAAAACGCTATGCTTTCTATTCCCTGAAAGTTTTCTGTCAACTAAAATGTGACCATATCTTAATTATCTTGTGCTATACAAAAGTCATGTGTATATTTTGTTTCAGAAAACATTGATTTCTTGCGTGAATCTTGTTGACCTTGACATTGTCATCTCCTTCCCAACCTTTTCCCTGCCTTTTTAAGAGAAACAAGTTGATTCACTAAATAATTACTCTCTTGATTTGCAAAAAAAAAAAAAAGCTGATACTTGAAAAGGCTTTGAAAGTATTAAGTAGCTTATTTTTTGCCTTTAGAGGAAACTCCAAGTCTTCCATTTACTCATTTAGTCTGTCATTCTGTTGCACCCAAGGGCAAAGTGTCATTTCTGCGTGTTTCAGTAATTTTGTACAGCATGCAGAGAACAAACAAATATCAAATGACTGAAGCCAAAGTAGATTTCATGCAGGAAGCTCTTTCCCCTTCTTCCCATACATTTTTAATAGAAATTTTCTTGATTGTAAGCTGGTAAGTAGACTTCTGCCCCGGAATTTATAAATGCATTTATAATATTAGTTGATACAAACCATAGGTCAAAACGTATTCTCAGAATACACTGGTTTTTTTCACCAGCTTACAGACAGTGGTTTCATGAATACCTGGATGCAATGAATGAACCTTGTAGCAAATCAAAATGATGTTCCATTTTACTTCTACAAAATATGATCTTAGATAATAATATCAGTAGTCAGTTATTGTTTTAGAGTCTCATACTGCTCAGCATAATGATATAGAATATCAAAAAGATAGATTAGAATTCTGCCTCATTACTTCCTGGTTTAAATTTAACCAAATAAGATAGTACAATATCTTGGTTATTTTAGTGACTTAAAATAGAGCTCTGAATCTGAGCTGAATAAATCTTATTAACTGATGTCACATTTCTGATAAGCAAAATGCCATGCTTTTTGACTAGAAGCTACAAAACACTTTTAAGGAAATAACAGAATTTCATAACATCAAAACTAGGTCTTGGGAGATTTATGATACTAAAATGATACAGTTTTTATTGAACTGGCATTTCATGAGCACTAGTAGTACTAAAACAATGAAATAAGTTCATATAAGAGAAGGAAATTGCAATACTTGAAAAGTACAAATCATATATATTTTACTACACAAAAGATATAAATAAGTTTTCTGAGAAAGTCTAGTATCATTTGCAATAAGTAGTCCCTATTAAGTAGCGCCAGATTGCCTTTTTCTGGCTTAAACAGATGACAACCATTTATTGATCAGCAGCCATATTCTGATGAACAAAATGGATCTCTGGTATGTTTTATGGAGCTAAATTTGAAATCAGGAGAGAAATTGTACGTTATTTTTTATAACTCTCATAGAATATGCACAAGTGAGCTTATCCTTCTGAATAATTACTGTATTTAGGCAGAGTTAGAAAGTGAGCAAAACAAATTTCAGAGATGAATTTTTAGCAGCTGTTAACATTTAGGGTGAGTTAAGATTGGTTTTGGCTTACTGTGAAGAACTAGAGGAGTTTTACAATTTAGAATCAATTTTAGTTTCTGTTTGAAATTTGGACTACTGACTTATTAAGATTATCAACTGGTACCGCACGTTAATAAAATAAAATTGCATGGTTATTGCCAAATAACCCTGATAATTAATTCAAACATTTATGTAAAGATTGAGTCAAACACGGCTCAAGCAAAGTGAAATGTGCTTATTGTATAGCCAAGATTTCAGCATCTTGGTGCCTAGAAGCTTGCCTCCAGTTACTTTTTCTGGGTGAGACATCTGATGAACAAGATCTTTAATTAGTAGTGGTATTAAGCCATTTTTGTAGCTCTCAGCACTCTTGTACCACTGTAGGTTTCTTATGTACCTACCTGATGTAGTAGCATGCTTTAGAATACACTGTGATGCCCCCGTAGAAAGGTTTCCCCACTTGCTTTTCCAGCTATAACCTTTCCCTGCTTTTGTGAGCTACCAGCTTAATTTTCTGCAGCAGTCTTTCCACATTCGTGTTCTCAAATGAACTTTTCCACACTTAAGGTGATTGATTTTCACTCCATTCCACTGTATATTTAAATGTCCTGGTTAGAGATTTCATTTTGTGCTTACAGTACTTGCCACCTTAATTCTGCCTGGAAGAAATTCATTAGATTTTATAAACACTGAAGTGGCCTGTGCTGACCACTCGCGCTGTAGGAAATTCTGCCAACAAGGCAGTAATTCTGCTGCATATTAAGCATGAGCCATTCAGATATTACTGTTCATTTGGTAGCAAAGAAAAGAACCTGATGTTTTCCAGATACTTTTTTGAGGTGGGCAATCCAGAAAGCATAGATAGTTAAAGCAGTTGTTTGGGAAAAAAAAAAAAAAAAAAAAAAAGGTGTCTGACAGTGTTGTGGCATGGTATAACATGGAGAAGAATGGAGAATGGAGAACAGAATAAAAAGTGTTATAGAAAGGGATTAAAAGACCTTCTTGTGTATATGTACCTATGCAGAGGGGGTGGCAGTGGGGTGCAAGGATCAACATCAGTCATCCAATGTGGATTAAAAGATCTGTCTAGCTTGGAGATGATCCACCTCTGATTCCATTTGTAAGAAAAAAAAAAAAAAAAACGTTGCTGAGCTACAGTTTTTCCTCAGAAATAAATCCTTTGGGGAATTAAAGGCTGCACAGATCCTGTTTTTCAATAGTTTCTTCATTCAGTATATTGTTTAGATATTGTTCAGCAAGTGGTAGCTTAGTTTTTTCTTGCAATTGTTTGTTATATTTATAAGAAAAATTAAAGTAAGCAACTAGGTTTTCACACAGGTTATTACACACATTTTAATTTTATGACACAATACAAACACACTTGAGAAGTACTATGGATTTCTTCACCAGCAAACATTTAATGACCAAATGACAGACAAAGATACTCCATTGCTCACCAGAAATAAAAATGATAGCATAAAAATAGCATAATGAGAACATTGAAAAAAATGTCATTTGCAGAATTTCTGTTACTTTGTTACAAAACCCTAAAAATTATTTTAATTATTTGAAGATGTACATTCATGTCATATATTTGGAAAAACAGCATTTAACATTAAAGTTTAGTACAAAACAATGAAATTCTATTAGTTTAGCAATGTGTAATTATAAATACAATACTTGTTAGATGGGTTGGCCATGCTGCAATCATCATATATAGCTAAAATCTATAAAAGATGCTTCTGAATACTCCATTTTGCAGTTGGTAGTGCCTAACAAAAGAAGAAAGAAGAGACATAAATTGATGTTGATCCAAGCAGAAGATGCAATGGGTCATCCTGAAATATGGTTGATGGGCTAAAAACAGTCGTTGGGAGACACGAAATGATGAAAAACAGTACAAGCTGCAGGATGCTATTTTGCAGAAATGAAGAAGAAGCATCCATGTCAAAAGGCACACCCACACATAAAATGTCTCCAGCTTCTGCACTTAAAATGTCTAAACTGCAAATTTATGGAATTACATAATTTTGATTAAGTGAAACTGCTGTAATAACTGTTCACTGGATCACTAATGGGAGGACTTGACATAGGGTTGTAAGTAATTTTATACTTTAAAATGCATTTTGTGGCTGTCTGTACATTAATCTCTAGGGTTCGGGTATCTTTCCTGTGAAATTTTGCAGATTTACACATTCTCTGCTTTTCAGACGGAATTTGATGTGTGAATTCACAGAAAATTTAGTGGGAAAGAGGAAACATAATCAACTGATAAACCTGGCTCTTCTGTCAGCTCCTCGCAGCACCCCAGGCGAGCTTAGTGGCCTATCACATGGTGCAGGAATGCTTTCACCTCCGAAAGGAAAACCAGTGTCAGTGTAAAAGACTTGTGACTATGAGGAGCAAGCAGAGAGCCCATTCTCAGAGGCTTGGGAGCAGGCTCTTCTTTCCACACCAGCATAGGGATTTAACAGAGTAATTTCATGACTGGCAGAGAAAACCTGATGGCATACTCGCTCCTCACTGATAGAGCAGCTTGGGCAGGATATGCGTAGGAGTTTATTTTAAGTAACTAAATAAAAACTTCAGAAAAATTACAAATATTAACCAACAGCTTAACCAACTGCTTCCTTCTTGAGAATACTTTCATGTATTTTCATTTTAAACTCAGCATGTCTCTGTGAAGTGAAATGATGGGACACACTACTTTTGCAATACAGCATTGATGACACTATCACATAATTTGTCCAGGCCAGTGAAAGCCAGTGAGCCTCTTTCTGCCCTCCTTCCCTTTCTTTCTTATGAGGAAAGGCTGAGACAGTTGGGCCTGGTTAACCTTGAAAAGACTGAGGGGGACCTCATCAATGTATACAAGGATCTGAAGAGAGGGTGTCAAGAGAATGGAGCCAGGCTCTTCTTACTAGTGCCAAGCAATAGGACAAGATGCATGGGAAGTTCCACCTGAATATGAGGAAGAACTTCTTTACAGTGGAAGTGACTGTGAACTGGAACGGACTGCCCAGAGAGGTTGTGGAGTCTCCCTCACTTGAGGTATTCAAGAACCATCTGGATACAATCCTGTGCTATGCGGTCTGGGATAACCTTGCTTGAACAGGGAGGTTAGATTACATGACCTCCAGTGATTCCTTCCAACCTCACCTACATTTTGTGATTCTTCCTGTCCCAGACTGTGAAAATGTTGTGTGGGCATGGGGGTGAGGCTGAGCACTGTTTTGTCCTCCTAATTTCCTGATGTCAGAAATTTTTTCCCTTATGCCCTAAATACGTTGTGAGAAATAGTTACTGTTACTGGACGGGGCTGCCTCCCCATCTTCTACCTGTCATATTTCTTACAAATGTTCTTCGTGGTCTGTACGAGGCTTAACAGAGAAACCCTCCTCTCCATTTGAGAGTGAAAAGGTGCCCAGAGTGCTTTTCTGTCCAAAATCTCAGAGGACTGTTCATTGGAGCTTGGTATGGATAAAGGCAAAGGTACACTTTGTTCCAAGAGGATGTAAAGTTGTCAAATGTTGTCACACATTTCAGCCAGCGTCTTGTGGAGGTAAAGAGATATTGGGTCCATCTGTCCATTGGGACCCAGGAGAGTAATGGGGCTTTTAACACAGGCCAAATCAGGACTTCAGTTCTTAGAGTAAAAGACAGTCCTTTTTTTGGTCTTGTGATTAAGGATCAACAAATAGTATCTAGTAGTTTTAAGCGGAAAACATTTTCTTCCTTCTCTCTTCCTCTTCATTACTATTTGGATCAAATCACAAGTACCAGCTTCAGCACAAATATGTTTAAGTGTTTCAGTTAATTAAGATACAGGCAACATTTCCAGATGAGTCTGAGAAATTTTAGAAACTGAAGCCACATTGATCTAGTACTCACACCTTTTGTCTAATATTAAAATGTGTATTCTGTCTTGATGCATGAGACAGGGAATTGTCCCCTTATGTGAAAATATAAGGGGGATTTCAAATGTGTCTACTGTTTTACTGCCATTTTTCCCAATGCCACAAAGCCTTCCATTAAGAATTGCTATATCTCTCTTCAAGTGTATTTCTGGAATATGGCTACACCTGCAAAACATATGTTGTACTTATTCAGCTTGGTTATGATCATATTTTAAAATTCTAATGTAATGAGACCAGGTGGTTGTTCCAAATTACTCCCAGTCAATATTTTGTGGTTTTAATTTGGGAATACCATAGGGATTCATCCTACTCCTGTATTATTTCTGATCTATCACCATGTTTGCTAGTGGGTGGCTGTCATTTGTTGACATGACATGTTTGTTTTATATGGGTCCGCTGATGTTATGCAACTGCTTGGCAGTTACATTGTCAAAGGAGAAGTGATAAAAGACTTTTGAGAAATATTTATTATGACCTTTTCATTATCATAAAAATATTTCTGTTGCTTTTCTTCATTATTCTGTAATTATTCTGTGGAATCATCACATATTGCATCATCCAGTGCAGGTACATTTTTGCTTGTATCAGTTTGGTTCAAATACTAGAGTAATTGAGATTTGAAGTTAACATTTATCAATAGCCAGTTTTTACAGGTAGTGCAGTATATGCTTGCATTTGAAACACAAGTGGCTGTAAAATTTTTAATATTTTAATAGTAGAAGTGTTCAATTTTCAATGTCATCCTTGCACACATTAAACGCAAAAACTTGTGACAGAAAGCTTGTGAATGGAATTCACCTCATGACTGGTGTTGCTGTAGGGAGTTAAAGCAAGATCAGGTTTTCATAGAGCAATAGATGGCTGTGGTAAAAGTACCTGGTCACTCAGATAGTCAAAAGCTGCTCATGGAGTCGTGCAATGAATGTGTAGTGCAATGAATGGGGTTTCCTACATCACTGAGTTGCTGAATTCTAGAACCCCATACACGGAGATAACTTTCATCTCTATATTTGTTAATAAACTTTGCACATGCAATATGGAATGTGAATCAAGTAGTGCGACTGTCAGTCCTTGAAACACTTCAAACATATATACTTCTGTTCTGGACATAATGTATTTGTAATCAATTGCTGGACATTCACATATTTGCATATGGACCAGATGTTTGAACCTGTATGGCCAATACACTTATTATCTAGACATATAACTGCAGTTTGTATATGTGTTATGCATCTTTCCGAAGCATGACTTAGACTTTGACATATGACAGCATCTTGTTTGTTGACTTTCAGTAATGACTTCGTATTGTTATCCCAGAGCCATCAATGTACACGCTGTGTTGATTTTCTGCGCTTCACTAATTTCAGGTGCAATATGATGTTTGTTCAGCTGTGCTTGCCATCTTTAAAGTACATTAATGTCCGCTGAGAAGGCAAAGGGACTGGCACAGAAATGGATAATTACAATAATGACTAGTTGTTATTCTCGTTTATTCGGAGGAGTATTCTAATTAGCCACTCAGGAAATGTCTACTTCCTATACATAGGTATCATCTATATTAATTCCCGAAGTGAGGTACATTTGATTTAATACTGCACCCTTCATTTCACTTAGAGATTGTTTTAACTCCTTTATGTACCTGTTCTGTAACTATATGCCAACGCACTCCCATTGCCACCAGTCTCTGACAGCTCCTAGAGCAGCCTTGGAAGTGCTGAAGGGGCAGACTGGAATCCTCCCATCCTGTAAATTAGAGATGTTTCCATCTTCCCTTTCTACTATTGTCACTTGTATTTAACTTTAGTTCAGCAACCAACACCAATGTCCTCCAAATTCTATACTAAAATAGATCTTTTTTGGATGAGAATCAGTATTAGTGTTAACTTGCCTGTATGAAATAAGAATGTTGTTCAAAAATGGATGAGCAAAGAATTGCAGTGGTATTTATAGGCCGAAATCTTATTTTGAAAAGTAGAGAGATAAGGTAAAATGGCAGAGGAAATTAGAGCCCGGTCACTGAGCTGGAAATATACCAAACCTAAGGTGCTGATCAAGTATTCACTTGCCAAATGAAAAAGACCATGGATAAGTCTCTCGCTCTTAAGACCTAAAAGGTATTTTAGTTCAGTTGCATGAACTATGTTTAGCTAGGACTGATGAGTCAATATTGGAATACGTGGTAATGAAAAACAAAATGAAAAAATAGTACATCTTATTTTCTTGCCAGTCTTTAATGTTTTTGATCATCCTCTATTTTTCTATGGATTTGATGGCATGATTTTCCAAAATGCTTTCCTTCTTCCTGTTCTTCTTGGGGTCCATGGAGAATGTAGTTTTATCATTTGCATGAAAAGGAATAGGAGGTTTTCATCTTTACTTTTATCTGACATGAAGCGTTAAACTACAAGTCTTCAAGTTTCTCAGATCTTTTTTAGTCCCTGTGAACTAGAAACCTCTTTTTTGGTGATCTGAAGATAAGTAAAGTTTGGTAAATGAAGACTCACAGGTTTCACTACATCTTTCTTTTTGCTAGTATTATCTATTTTTGTACTAGTTGTTTTGATTTATTTGTTGTTTTGGAAGGATTTTTCATAGAACTTTCAAGAGAAGGGAAAGTAGTGATACTGGAGGGTTTCAGTGGATGGACTGTTTCTGCTTCTAGACCTTGTGCTTCTGGGAAGATTAGGACCTGCAAGACAAAGTTCAGGAGAACACAATTGAAATTATATGACTGTAGGATACTGATTATTGAAAGGAAAGGCTTCATTAACAATGGTTGCTTAGTAAAGAAAAGGAAATGAAGAGGAGATACGATAATATTTACTTAACCAGGAGGCTACTACAGAGAGGAAGGGAATTCATTTTTCCATTCCATAAAGGATGTCACAAAAACTAACAGGATTGCTTTTCAGATGTTCAGTTCTGGTTGGGTGGTTGATAAAATGATCATCTGCAGTTTATCCCAGGTTGTTTGTGTCTTTTTCTATGACCATGAGGAAGGAAAGGGCAAAGCAGAATCCAAATCACAATGTGAAAGAAGTGGATGTGGGAAAAGCAGTTAGTTCTCTGGGGGAGAGGACTATTCGAAAGCCATATCTTTGCTAAGCAGGAAGGTTTTGTGCTGTCTGGTAAATCAATTTTTTTAAGAATGAACACTCTGAAATTGTTTTTGAAAATTAATTAAGAAGTGAAAAATAGAGTTTATAGAATTGTTTGGGATTTCTTGTTCTTTACAGTGGTGTTTTGTTAGTAGGTTTTGCAGTTCAGCAATATGCCAATCCTGCGCCTCTAGTTAGCTGGGAGGGAGGTTCACATTTGACATATGCAGTGGAGCTGTCAGTTTGCAGCAAAAGAGCAGGGTAGGTCATGTTTCAAGTGTTAATTTTGATTTGACATCTTATTTATGCTTGGGAAAGGCTGTGAGAAAATATTAGAACACAAATAACGCTGGCACAGCAGGGTTTTCAAAAAGAGACTGTGTTGACTTTCTTCCCACAAAATTAGGAAATAAATGCTCCTAATATTAGAAAATTCTATGCTAATTGTAGAAAGACACCACACTAGTTATGGCGTTCTCCAGACATTGATTTTCTTCCCAGGGAGAAAGAGACAAGACCTACTGAGCACTAACAGCAATGAGACTTCTTCCAATAACAGTAATCAAGTTCTAATTTAGAAAAAATTTCTGTGCACAGTTGAAATATTTCCATTTTATTGTCTGTGTGTATTTAGAGCAGCATAACCGTGTTAGAAGCAACTCTGAACACCATCCTTTAAGAAAATTTAGCATGTAATTTGCTTTCAGTGTTCATATGATTCTATTAAAACTCTTATCTGAACTTGTAACATTAAAAAGTCTCTATTGATACAAAGGTATCTCACTCCTATCTGTCAAAATAGTTACCTTTCAACCTTATCAACCTACACTGACCCATCGAGATGTTTCCATGATGCTGTGGTTGGGGATGGGGAGTCTGTGCTCATTGTACTGAAGACCAAAAAAACTATGGCATTTTAGCCATCCTTTTGGGGGATTAAGTAACACTCCTTAAGAGCCTCCATATGGTTTCCTCCAGTGACTTTGAATGATGAATTACTGTTTCATGGTACATGTCATTCTAGATCTCCCTTAAGAAAGCCAAAAGAGAAAGTATTTGCATAATTCTCTAGCCTTTCAGAAGACCTTAGGATCTGAGGACAAATACAAAATTAATTTCCCCTCCACCATTTTGAATTTACAGATTCATTTCAATCTCCATGGGATGCTTGAAAGCAATCAAAGAGGAGCATCCAGGAGTAAATGGTGTTAGTGGAAAGTCTCCAATCTCCTGAACTCTGCTGCTAGATTTGCTCTTTAATGTCTGCTGCATCGTGGTAATTGTGAATGCATAATATAGCAAAGTAGCGCTAATAAATAAATAAATAAATAAATAGACAGTCCTATCACAGTTGCCTACTGGCTATTTGCAACAATTGTACTGTTGGACATTTTGAATATGCAGACTGTTTAAAATACCAGAAAAAATAGTCCAGGTAGAGGTCTTTAGGTGTATTTTAGTGAGAAAAGCATCAGTTCTTTTACTAACAAAAAACCTCAGGAAGTAAATTACATCTCGCAAACTAATTTTGCCCATTCGAAGTAGAAATATATGTTATAACTGATAACTCCTAGGCATAACACAAGATTTTTCTATGTGGCTAAGCAAGCTTTAGATACAACACATGATAGTCACAGAGGACCTGTCATAATTTAAATATTGAATAAAGTGAGCAACATCAACTCCAGATGTTCAAAACCATCCATCAAGCTCCAGAAATCCTTGACTTATGTTTCTTTTTATTCAGCTGCTAGCACCTAAATTTTTTAGACTCCTTTGGATCTTGTTTTCACACAGCTGACAATTAGAAACTTTTTTTATTTTTAATGCACATTCTTTATCACATACCATAAAATATAACTGTGCTGTTAATGCAAAGTGGAGGTTTTTTCTGATTGTGCTGAGGTGGCACTGCTTGAAGAAGCTCTATAGGTCTAGTAAATGAAATGTGATCCTGTAGTACAGTTAATTTATAGTTCATCCAAAGATGTCTTGGAGCTAATGGCTTGATTCATGGAAGGGGATCACAAATTCAATAGCATTAAATGTAGAATGTTGTTTCTCTTAAAAAGGTAAATTAATTACTTCCCTTTTACAGAGATTCTTTTAAATCTCTTCAGCAAAAGAAGTCATTCATAAAATTGATAAATTACATATATTTTACTTCTGAACTAAAATAAAATTCTTAATAAATTCACTTTAAGAATTTTTACAAGTCAACCATCTCTAATTAAAAAACAGGTCATAATAGAAATCCAGACAAACCAATATATCCCCCACTTGTCCAGCAGAAAGCATTGAAATGCAGGGGAGTAATTCACTACTGAAAAGGAAGAAAAAAGCTTAAAGTTTAGATATTGCTTAGGGAGAAGTTTCTTCACTGCAGGCCACATCTATTTAGACAGCAGATACGTTTTTATAGATAGATAAGTGCATATATAGTACATTTCTGCAGGCTGAAATATGTCATCAAACAATAACATGAACCTTTCATATTACAGGACAAAAATAGTTATTGATGAAAAGGAAAATTGAAAAAATTAGACCCCTCACTTAAAATCAGGAGAAGGGTCTGAGAAACAGAGCTAACAAAGCTGCTGTCTCTTATAATTACAAAGAGCAGTTCATTCTTTGAAGTTTCTCCAGTCTCTTTGAAGACATTTGACCAGTGTTAGGATCTCTCTACTTCTCTGTCAAGATAAACAAACAAATAATTACAATGTTGAGGGGTTTTACAAGCATTGGTTCCAGTTTTCTTCTTCTTTTTACTTTATATCAAAGTTGTTCCTGTCAATCCGGCGAGCTGCTTCTGGCTTAACTGCCTGCAAGTGCAGAATAGGCCATCATGTCTGATGATACTCCTAATACACTCAGAGTTGACAAAAAAGGGAGACATGGAGAATTCCACTCAAGAGCTGACATGATTGAGGACTTTGATATGTATTAGCTTTCTTTAGACTACCCTCAGAAAATGACAACCTAAAGTCCAATTTAATACTCTCAATGCTCGTGTCTTTTTAACTCAACATCCCTGTTAAGTCTCATAGGACATGCTCTTAAATACATTTATTGCTGATTAGAGAGTCAGCATGATACTGACATAGAATTCACTATTAATAAATTCAGTTCCATATAAAAATTTTAAAGCATTTTGATGTCCTAAGATTTAAAGTCACACTATGTAAAGAAGTATTATGCTGTTATAAAGTATGTAGTTTTGATGTCTGAAGAAACTGCAGATGAGTTCACAATTGTCCTGTTCCCATATTCTAGTGGAAACACAGTCTAAACAATTTTTATTTTTTTGTTGTTCTAATACTATGAAAAGTGTGCACCAGTATTTTCAGGTCCAGCTTTACCTTCAAAATAGCAATAAAAGTAGCTTTGTGGTGGCTCATGTGACATTGTCTCAAGTATTCATTTTTCTAATAAAAAAATTCAGTGTTGCTAATGTTGAACATTTCCTGAGAGTCAAGTGGGATTTATTTTATTTGAAGTTATAGTCATTAATAGTTGTGATTTGCAACACAAATACTGGCTCATTTAGGCAATGCAATCCTGCTATTTATCCTTTTCCTGGTTAGAACCCTTCTAGGAGAAGAGAAAAGCTTGTATTGCAATGGGAATGATTATATATATTTCTTTAAATGTTTTTGATTATTTAAGAATATTAGAAAAGTGTCTTCAGTGGAATTATAATCTGATGTGCTTTAAAATTGAAGAAATGTATTTTGAGTCTCCCTACTTTGAATTATTTCATAGTTACAAAAGGGAAAAATCAAAGATTATTGCTTTAGGGAGAAGAAGTAATCTATGTGTTACTGATTCTGGTTTAAACCTTCAGATTTTCATCATTTAATAGTTTGAGTTCATTTATTTCTTATACAGCATTAAGATAAACATCACAGCCTGAGCACGTGATTTTATCTGAACCAGAACTGCGGAAGAGACACAGACAGTCCTTGTTATCCCTGTTATTATGTACAAAGATACATTTGATAGGAAGCCCAGAAATCATAAATTTCAGTTCCAGCTCTCCTCCTAATTGCTGTTAATATTTCTATTTCCTTCACATTACACATGGTTCATATTTCTAACTTTGACAGTATCTTTCAGTGGTTCATTTTCACAAAATATTGGACAGCTTCTTCAAGGTCACTTTAAGCACAGCTAGGAGCAGACTTCAGATTTCTATTGCATTGGCATTAAGAGTAATTTGTTTTGCCAGTCTTTCAACAGGATTATGGAAAATATTTTTTTATACTAGAAAACATTTGCACTAAGAAGTGAATTTGGATGATATTATAATGTTAATTTTTATGTTTTCAGCTAAGAAAAGCTATTTCTCTGAAAACGGTTTTGCATTCATCTGAACGTGTATATTCAGAGAGGGTTATGGGATCTTCTGCCCATTTCTTATAAGCAGGACATCTGCTGATGAAAGCTACAAAAAATTTTAAAATTTGAGCTAATAAGCTTGTCTTTCATCTCATTCTGAAAGATATAGCCGAAGTTCTTTAAGGACGTGAGATGTCTTGAGCTATTTCTAGTCATGCATAAAACTATTCCCTTGCAGCTCCAGTTTGAATCCTGCGCAGCTCAGAGGATTTTAAGTGCCATTACCATGTAAGAGATATTTGACAACTCTGTAAGATGAGGTTTTGGTGAATTTATGAATTTCCATTTCACTGTCCAAGGGGCTTTGTTAGTTCTTCAGTGCAGCAGCATTCCTTAGTATTTGCTGAGTTCATGGCCCTGCCCAATGGAACCCTGATTCTCTGCTAAGAGCTCATGCCTCTGGAGGAATATTAAACTAACTGCCCATTTTCAAGGATTAGCAAAGTGATTATTATTACTATACTTATATATGAAATGAGGTGGAGAATTAGAAAAAAAAGATAAAAGTATTCTGGCTTGACCTTCTTTTGGGCCTTCATAATTTTTTTTGCCCCAACTCTTGATTTTTGGGCCTGACTTACACTTTAATAGCTCTGCCTTGGCCATTCTCTTCTTTTGAAAAGGCACACCAAAAAAAAAGGGATCAAGTTCAAAGCTGATGCTGTTGATAACACAGGCATTTTTTACACCACAGTTAGGCAGATTTAGCTCAGTCTCCTACCATCCCCTTTTTGTATTAAATTAGGCCCTAATCCATCTTTCAGATTACCTTTGGCAATTAACTGAACTGGATATTTCAAAGGCCCAGCTACACTCTGTTCTCATGTAATCAGTATAAACATGCATTATTTTTGCATATTAGATGTCTAAAAATAGGTAGTTTTAATTCAAGTCATGGAGGTCAGCAGTCCCTACTAGAGTGAAACCCAAGGAGATGGCTTTTCCATATTCACACAAGAAAAACACAATGAAAGTAGAACTCAAATAACTTGAGGCCATTGCCTTTTACAAAATAATTCTTCTCCTTTCAAAAGAGCCCTTCACCACTGCAGACAAGAAGCTGCAAGAGAGGAGTGAAATTGGCACCATAGTGTGAGTAGGGTCATCAAGATGATTAGGATTTGCAACATGGAGAGTTGGGTTTGCTCAGTACTGCTCAGAAAGGAGTGTGAATATACTGCTATCTTCAACTTTACCAGTTGACAAGGAAATTCCATTTTGATATTAGGGAAAATAATTTACAGGGTAGGGTAGGGTGGTGATCAAGCACTAGAGCAGATCTCCAGAGAGAGAGGCTGTGGCACCTCCATCCTTGGAGATACTCAGAACTTGACTGGACCTGGCCTGGAGCAACCTGATCTTACTTTGAAGTTAGCTTTAACTTTGAAGCTGCCCTTGCTTTGTCCAAAGGGTTGAACCAGATGACTTTCAGAGGTCCCTGCCAGCCTAGATTATTTTATGACTCTGTCCCCCGAAGCTGCCTGACTTGGCAGCATGTAGCTGTGCTGCAGCCAAAAAGGAGCTGCTGTTGTACAGCATGTCCCTGCCTTGCCTATCCTCGTGCCAGGCTCTCACCTTTTTTTGCTAAGTATAGATGGGAAGAGCACACGTCAGCTGAGCCACAGCTGTGGCTGAGGTTACTCACAGGAGTAGCCTTCTGCTACTCCTGTGATATGATCAGCTCTGTGGTAGAGGGATTAATATTTGGCTCCCTGTGCAACAGAAAAATGAATATGGAGAGTCAATGCCTTTGAATTCATCATAGGAACTTTGATCTTTCTGTTTGAAAGTACTTTGACAGTTTCTTTTAAAACATCTGACAAAAATAGCTCAGTCTGGAAGCCAGCAGGTGTTTAGGCACTTTTTTTTAAATACATATATTAATAAAAAATGAGTCATTTGTGTTAATCTGTGTTAGGGTGTTACAGATCTGTTTTGTACTGCATTACAGAGATATTAACGAAATCTCTGATATTCCTTATCTTTATAAGGAATGCTTCACTGTGTTCAAATAGGACATGACAACATACTTATGTCAATACGGATAAGGGCTTTAAAAAATTGGGGGAAAGTGAATATGCTTCCAGTATTCAGGCATGGACATCTGGTGTCAAGCAATTAATTGCATTGAGAAGCAGGACTCTGTGTTCTGGGTTGCCATAGAGTAAATACAAATAGCTACAGAATTTGGCCCCTAGTCTTGAGGAAAAATTAAAATGCAGATGTAGGTAAAACTTCTTGTATAAACAGTTGTGTGAAGTTCTAATTTCTCTCTCCTATGCCACCAAATTTTCCAACAGATGCATAGTTCTCTATGATACATTACTGTCCACTTGCTAGTTCAGCTTTCATTGCACTTCCTTTGAGTTTGCTGGAGAAAAAGGAGATAAGGATGGGACAGCTAACATGAAAGCCTCAATTTTTACTTACTTTACTGTTTAGAACAGAGAATAAAAAGGTTGCACTTCAAAGGCTAGATAAATTTTGTTTAATATTATTCAGCCACAGCACAGAATTACGTCAGTAGCATGTTTTCCAAAATGCTTTCTTGCATTTAGTATGAATAGGCTGTAGAAAATACATAAAGACATGAAGATAAACAACCCTTCTTTCCCCCTGAGCACACCTGTCAGCAGGATGATTCAAGGCCGTTTGCCCAGAGAAGCAGGGTCTGTGTGCTTGACACATCACAGGAAACCTCTGCTTTCTAAAGCAAGCACAGCCTTTGATTTCCACTCCAAATATCTTGCAGTGTCAAACAGACAGATTTGGATTTGAGCTCCATTGCAAATATTTTGTCTGATCCAAAGTGCTGAAACTGACAGGGACAGATACATTTCTGTGCACAACATTCCAATGGCTGCACTTTTTAATGTTTTGCAACTACAAGATGGAATTTTGTTCTTTCTATTCCTATGATTTTAACCAACAATATTTTTTTTTACTGTTTTAAGTTGCTTATATAGATTACTTTTGATAAGAGAATAAAGGAGATTCCTAGACTTCTTAGCAGAAATGAAACTCTTCTAGATGCAATGAAAACTACTGAAGAGGGAATGAAAATCAGTATAAGAATTAAGTATCCCATGTGGTATAGAGTACAATATGTTTAAGGGAATTTAGAAGACATGCATGTGCAGAAGTAGTCAGTACCTAGGGATATTGCCAGTTTATGTTTCATTTACTTGATGTTTTTCCTTTCATGCTTTCTTTTTTTTCACTGGTTTCACAGAAAAGAGGTAAAAAACATAATGTGTGGGAGAGTGTGCCATCTTTTCTGTGAAAGTAAATAATTATAAGGAGTTTGATTTTTTGTATTAATTTTCCAGATTTTACTTTATTAATTATTTTTTTTTTGTAGAATAATAAGAAGTTGAGAAGCTGATTGTACAGGTCACCAGTCTGTAGAAGAAACTGAAATCAGGAAATTTGAAACTGAATCATTAACACTGCCTTATGTTTACAGATTTGTGTTTGAAAGGAGAATTTTCTAATGCTGCCCTGATTTTGGCAGCATACCAGATATCCACCACTTTTTGCAAGTGGAGCGCAAAATCATACAAAACCAAAACATACAGATTACTTAAATTTTCCTGTTTAAAATACTCGAGACTGTTTTCTGTTGGGCATAAATCCGAGGCTGGACTTAGGTTCAGGGAACTGAGAATCTGTTGCCATTTCAAAGATCCTGCCTGGCTTGAAGCTGTTGATCCAAAAGGGCACAGCTGGGGTCTTGCTCCCAGTTTGTACCTACCAGCCCCACAAAAACATCTCAGATGTTGCCAACGATTAGAGTATCCAGACTGGCACAAGCTGCCTATGTTTAGGTGCTTGAATCCTGCCTCTTACTGTACCACTTGGAGGGCTGGTGAGGCACCAAACTGAATTTTCACTGCAGACTTTCTGCTTAACTACCAGCAAATTTCTTCCCATATGTTGGTGGGTTTGCTCCAATTCCCTGAAAGCTCCTAATATTTTCTTCTTCCCACTATTCAACTGTCTTGATTAGATAACTGGAAAGCTTCTGTGGAAGGATCTTGAGATCTGAGGTGCATGAACTTAGCTGTGATTTCAAGTGCTCTTACTTGTGCTTAAGTAGTACAGATAGTAGTAAATGAGTGAAAAGATGATAAACCATTTGAGGAAGGCGCTCTTAGTTCTGATATTTGTAGATTAAGCTCTTGGGACTTAAGCCGCCCTAAACTGTAAATGTCAATACACCCAGTGTAGGAGATGTGTATGCTAATTAATATTAATGCTTTTAGCAACAGTAAATCAATTACTTTTGTATGAAAAGTGGTTTCATATTTTTGAGTGCTATATGAGCTGTTTTGTACTTAGTACATTAATTTCTAGTAAAAGAAATTTTTAATTAAATAAAGGAAATGTTCGGTGGTCTTAGTGATTCTGAGTATTTTGGCCCTTACGAGCTTCACTGAAAGCACTTTTAGTGCATTTGTATGACACCGTTTGTGTCAAGCTCAACAGAGATACTTCCATTTTGGAGGAGGTTAAAAAAGGACATATATTTTTATCAGCCTTGCAAAGTTGTCAAGACAGTTTACCAGCCTGTGTGCAAAACCTTTTTCTTGCATTCTACTATGGTGATTGAGGAAACGTTGCTTTCTGTCAATGTCTCAGCCTACTTCTTTGTAACACGACTCAAAAATTGTCACTTAACTGTTTTGAGGAAATACATGCTGAAGTAAAGCATTAGGATCTTCAGAGAAAAGTGCTTTATTTGTCCTCCTAATTACTGTCATTGCTTTAATTAGTAAGATCTTGGCTCTGAACTGTGACCTTGAGGTTAAAAAAAGTACTAATTACCATTTTTGAAAAATGCTAATTAACCCAGTCAACCATTAAATTGTTAAGATTACATTTGATAGTATTTCATTAATATAAAATATAAACTCACACTTTGTTAATATTTGAAATGCCATTTTCATTAACCTTTACTTCTAAGTAATGTTTCGGATTTTATGAAAGTTTTTTTTCACTAATGTGGACATTCTCATATGCCTTTGAAAATGTTTGTTACACAAGATGTTTTATTAAAATCCAAAATCTGAATTCCTGTCCAGAACTGACTGACTGATTAGTGAATTGGTGTTGGAGCTTATAGCTGTGGCAGGGAAAGACACCATTGTGTTGTCCTTTGTAGGTTTTCTTTGTGAGATCTGGTGTTGGGAATGTCTGAGGTTGTATTTGAGTGAAAGGGAGGAGATCTGCTGTTAGATCAGAGCATCATAGGGGCCTGTGCAGTGTGGGACAGCCTAGGGGTAATGCAGATCAGGTATATGCTCAAAAGAAAATAAAGACTGTTTAAGGTGTGGGAACTGATCCCAACCAGAATTCAGCCTGCAGAAAGATGGATTAAAATCAATCTTATTCCCATCTCTAAAAGGGGTGCACAATCCACTACTGTGCCCCATAAGGGGGCAGTACAGAAACCCCCCTTTTTTTAAGTATATGTAACAGGAGGTAGAAGCTGCTGGGACTGTTTTTCCTTAGAAATAATAGTGTCCCATGGCTTTCCAAAGGTGCCTGTGTTCTTGTAAGGCTTCCTAGCACAAATGCAG
The DNA here is from genome assembly GCA_013399855.1 of Oxyruncus cristatus. Lineage (NCBI taxonomy): Eukaryota > Metazoa > Chordata > Aves > Passeriformes > Cotingidae > Oxyruncus > Oxyruncus cristatus. The sequence continues at coordinate 1,004,448 of VXAY01003855.1, read as the reverse complement.
AATGTTTGGTTTGCACCTGCCTTGTGTTTGATCCTGCCTCCTCTGTAAGGATGCCTGAGCTGACGGCGTGCTGTGTTCCTTCCAGCACACCGCATGCCTGGCCTGTCTTGTGTACTGACAGCTCACAGAGCTGGTGGGAGAGAATCTCTGGGGGTTTTTTCCAACTACCATGGCAACTTAGCAGTTTAATTATAGAAATTACTTTTCTTCCCCTATTCCTAACATTAAAAAAAAAAAAAACCTTAAAAACGGAAAATACTTAATTGTAGTCCCTTCACTAGTAAAGGTATCATTTATTAAATAAACTATATTCAGAAATATGTAAGTTACATATTTCTCTGCCTCAAAAGACTGTCAATTTTAAATTGCTGCAGCTTTTCTGTCGGGGGTTGTGAGAAGGAAGCCTTCCCCTTCCAGCAGTTAGACATATAATTTGGTTAGCCCTTCCCACTGCCTCCAGGAGCCACTGAGCAACCAGCTTCAACTGAAGTAACCTTGTTTGTGCAAGAAAATCTGCTTTCTGAACACCTTCCTCCTGGTAGGCTTTGTCCTTAAAAAAGAAGAGATCCTTCAACAGGTTAGGCTTCCTAGCTGCATTAAAGAGGCAAATCCAGCTGGTTGATTTTAATGGTCGTTTTGGCCCCTGCATTAGAAATCAAAGGAGTGAGGACATGAGGCCTTGTGCTTTGTGGTTGTGAGGGTAGAATACCCTTTTTGCCCAGAACATTTTGTTACAAGGAGACAGTTTTCACTTAGGAAGGCTTTCTGCCTAAAAAGTAACTGTCAGGTCTCTTACCCCCCGCGTGGCGAGGGGCGACCCTGGTCTAGTTCTGTTTCCATCTGAAGAACCATTTCCAACGGCTGAGGTGGACAGGGAGGGGGGAACTCCAAGGCCAGGGGTTCCTTTAGGTTCTGAGCCTGGAGGGGAAAGTTGCTCCCCCCTCCCTCCGGCCACGTGGTCTCATGGCAGGCACAGAGACAGCACACCGGGCGCAGAGAGGAGGCAAAAGAGAGTTTATTATTGGGGGGGTTACATTTATAGGGTTAGGGTTCACAGGGTAACCAATTACAGGTCGCAGGAAGGGGTTAACAGCCAATAGGAAGGGGTTAAAAGGGGCCAATGAGAACACCTCAGGGTATCTTCTCAGGGACAGTCCTGCATAGGACACTACCTGCCGTAGGGGGTCCTGGGAAGAAGAAACCATGAGCTAGTAAAAGGATTACAAAAAGCCATCTTGAAACCTGTCCCAAACAACAGTTTTCTCATATTCTCAGGTTTACTGCTACAAGTAACTCTTTCTCAAAGGGAGTTTCAATGCTTTCTCCCTCCCTGCATAGCAAGAGAAGTTCTCACCCTCTCTCTCTCCTACACTGGAGAGAAATAACTCCTAACAGATATGTACAGAGGCCTTGGGAGGGCGGCGAGAAACAGAGAGGATAAAGAGACCCTAAGAGGGTGAGAACTTGCCTTTTTCTCCCTGGAGCCCGGTGAGTAATTTTTAAGTTTCTCATGTTCTGATCTTCCAAATAAAATTTTTGAATTCTTTCCACTGCCTTGGCATTTCTGGGAATACCTGTGTATCTTACTTTACAGTGGTTCTCAGCTCGGTGCAAGGCTTATTGAGTCTGGGGCTGCATATGGATTGAGAAGTGCAAAAGAATGTGTGGATGAAGACCTTTTAGCTGGGCAGGACCTGCTGCAGTGTCTCTCAGGCAGGCATGCAGGTCTGCAATCTGAACGCTAGAACTGTTGCTGCCAACCCATGACCAAGAGAGACGCATTTTGCCTCCTCCGACTTTCCACAGAACTGACAGACAAACTTAACAAGTCTTTTGATAATTAAAGGGTGAAAACATCAAATCCCTAGACATAGCCATTAGCATCTTTTATAGTGTCAAGTAAGTCAGTGGTGTGATGGCAATGCGACAAGCTGTGAAAATGTCTTTAGTCCACAGCACAGTGGGGTGGTACGTGGGAGCACTGGAATGAAGGTTAATGCATGAATGCTGAAATGTGATGTTCACTAGAGTATTTCATCCTAGTCAGTATGGTGTAAGTATCTTTGGATGATAAGTGTTTCCTGAGCTGTCCACCAAAAACTATCAATATCCCCCTAATACAGCAACCTCAGATACAGTTTTCATCTTTCTGGAGCAGGCAAATTTGAATTTTTAATTCAGAGAAATCTCATTACTTTTATCCCAAAGACTGAGAAACGCTAAAACAAGATAAACAAGGAAAGCCTTCAGCCATTTTTCAGTAAATATTATTTTTACATTTCAAAGTGGATTTAATTGAATGGATGAAATTCAGTTCCAGAAGCCCAGCTACGCAGCAAGTGGGGTGATCCTGCATTTGATTTTTTTTTTCAGTTAAAATTTGTCAAAAGAATAATTTTGTTATGACAGTAGCTTTTTCAAATTGAATATCTGCAGCCTTCTCTATCTGCCTAGGCAAGATCAGCATACTGGAAAGTTGCAAATGAAATGAGATAAGACATCATTCAGCAGGAGACAAAGGAGACAAATTTGGCAGTAGTGAATGAATGGGATATTGATACTGTACTTGGCATCATGAGTGGGACTAGGAAAGGTATGATATTTGGGAGTCTACTAACCCCTCCTGCGAGGGGAGCTGCAAACACATGGTTTACATGCCACCGACAGCAAAGAGGCATGTTGGAGATTTGTTCGTGTATAGAAACAGGCACACTGCAGATGTCATTATCTGTTGGGATACAAATGGTGAATAGAATGATCTAGGCCTTCCAGCAGACTGAGGGCTTTTCTCGTGCAACGTGATGAATGTTGAACATGATGATTCTTTTCAAGGACTGTTCATCCATTTTTAAGGCAGGGAATAACTTGCCTGCACAGAACTTCTTAGGAATCTGATCCAGGTATTATTACTGATAGTCACTGAGTATGGAAGAGGGTTGTGTGTTTTTTTTCCGAGTGGTCATTGAACTTTTTTTTTTTTCCTCTTTTTCTGAGGTACACAATGGGGTTCCACATTCTTATTATACCAGACACAATATTATTAAAATAAATGGTAAGCATAACATTGTACACAACTGTACAATAGTTTACAAATTACAGTCTGTAATTTTTACTTTTTTTACTTCATTCTGTCTTCAAAAACTAAAATTTGGAAATGGTTTGTTGGCTTTTTCAAATATAATATTTCACTAATGTGAAATAGTGCATGATGTCATTCTGTTCTGAAGAAAGCAGTTTTCTAAAGAAACTCACGTAAGCATTTCACCCTTTGTGTTCCTTGCTGTCCTTCAACTTTTTCATAAAGTAGTGCATTTCAGATTCCAGGTCTGTCAACTCTACTAGGTCTCTAAAACTGCGGCTGGACTATTGTCTTCTTACTCTTCAGTATTTTATTCAAATGTGTATGTCAGTGATATCTGAACAAGTCAATTTGTTTAGATCTCCCCCAGAACTAGATTCAAATGAATTTTGTTTTTCAACCTCTGTAGATACGGGCTTAGGCCAAAGTCCTGCTACATGTTATTTTCATTGTTTCAGTTACTGACAGTCTCTAGAGTGCAAAATCCAGTGCAGCTGGAATTAGCTGTGCAGCCTCCTTCACCCGTCTCACCCCAAATCAGATTTTGTAGAGTGCAAACTCAGACCCATTTAGGTAAAAATACATTAAATATTTTGCAAGGATTCTGTCTGTTCCTCTGGAGCTGCTGAAGCAATTATCGTATTTATATAAATCAGAGTTGATGAAGGTGTTTGAAAACTGCATTGTTGGAAATCGTAATTTGACCTCTGATACCTAGACCTTTTAGTCCCTCTAGTGACCATGTGCACTTCTGTAGTAGTACCGTTCAAGAGTAATTTGGAGGAGTTGCTTACTTTTTTTCTCTTTAGAAAAGCCAAAGTGCATTTTGACTCGGATAGGTGCAAGAAGGCATTTACAATTTAGAGCTGAAAAAGTCTTTCTGTGCATGAGAGCTTACCTGATTTCCTTCCACTATGTTATCTGGTCTAATAAAAAAACATAGAATCTCTGTATGCACAAACATACTTTTAAAAATCTACCGTGTCTCTCTTTTATTTCTCTCAGAGAGTTTCTGGTTGGAGTGGTTTTGCTCTTTTTTTTTTTTTTTTTTTTTATTAGACCCAAGTTATATTTAGCATGAGAACCCAGCTGAAGTACAGCATCCAGCTCTGGAGCACCAGCACAGGAAGGGCGTAGACCTGTTGGAGTGAGTGCAGAGCAGGACACAAATATGATCAGAGGGCTCGAACAACTCTCCTATGAGAAAAGACAGAGTCGGGGTGGACTGGACAAGAGAAGCTTCCAGGGAGATCTTACAGCAGCCTTCCAGTACCCAACGGGGGCCTTCAAAAGAGCTGGGAGAGGGACTTTTTACATGGGTATGTAGGGACAAGGGATAATGGCTTTAAACTGAACGAAGGTACATTTCGATTAGCTATTAGCAAGAAATTCTTCACTGTGAAGGTGGTGAGGCACTGGAACAGGTTGCCTGGAGAAGCTGTGGATGCCCCATCCCTGGAAGCGTTCAAGGCCAGGTTGGATGGGGCTTGGAGCAACCTGGTCTCATGGAAGGTGTCCCTGCCCATAGCAGAGTGGGGGTTGGACTAGATGATCTAAACTAAACCGTGCAGTGTTCTATGTTAAGGTAGCACTCAGCATAGAGAGAACACAAAGTTACTTTTAAATTTCATGCATTATAATGTGGGGTTTCAGTTAAGATCCAAGCTAGAGGGGACTGAGAAGGAAATCAGACTATTCCCTGAAAGTTAGTATTGGCTTCTGTATTAATTTTTCTTCCAACAGTAACATAATATATAGTCAGACTGGGCTGATGATGAGTACCAAAGCCTTTGATGTGCAAGTGGAACAGATGACATTATTGTAATAACAACCTTTAAATCTTGTGCTTTAGAGTTGTGGGTTGGCTCATCAGCACTGGGCCAAGGATCACAGTAACTTTTAATTAACAAAAATCTCCTTCTGTAGCTCAAAATAGGCCTGATTGTGTTAAAGGAAATCAGTAGTTATCAGGCTGGTGTTGCCTAGACCTCAGGGAGTTTCCCCCTTGAGATAAAGCAAATTGTTTATATGCTTTCTAAATAACGTCTGTATATGTCTAAAAAGAGTATCAATACTTTTCAAATAGCACAAGGTAATTAATGTCACTTTCTTTTTGCCCCAGGTGGTTTAGTCTCGTATGCAGCATTCTTGAGTTATAGATTAGTAACGAATATAGTACTGGAATTTATCCATAAAGCTACTCAGAATAAAAATCGACTGTGGATAAATTAGTGTCACTTGTCAGGACACCAGAAATCTTTAAAACATCAAGAAAGATTTTCCTCATTTTAATCAGGATTTTAAGATGTATCTCTGCATCACTGTAAGAAAGTCTGAAGATCACTAGTGGTAAAACCAAGAAATTAAGGAAGAAAATAATAATTTAGTAGCACATAAGCAAAATAAACAAATGTAAACATGTTCTACTGAGTGTGACAGATGAGTGTTACTTTGACTTTCATTCTACTTTAATAAAGAATTAAAAAAAAAGCAGGTCCCATTAGTGCCAAATTATTTGATATTGTGAAAAAAATAATCTAAGGAAGATACCTAATATTAGGAACCTTAGAGCCTCTCTTGCTTTAGACACACCAGTCTTTCTCTTAATGTTTGTATTCTTACTAGAAAATTAATTTTACTTTCTGGGATTACATTCCAATTACACTGTGTGTAGTTTCTGCAAGCAGCTTTAATATTCTGTTCCTGATGTTTCAATACCTGTTGATTTTAGTCATTCAGCACAGACCTCAGTACAGAGAATAAATGAAATGACCTTTCGATAGAAAGGACTGTACTAGTTGTGGCTTTCAACTTGCTCTGAAAGACAAGGTGTAATGAAGTTAATTTCATATTCAGGTATGATGAAGAGGTTTTTTAATACTTTTTGATGCTGTCTAACTACATGCCCTAATTCTTGATCCATTTTTTTCTCTGACATTCAGGTAAAATTCTGAGCCTATGGTACCATGAAATGGGATGACATCATAACCATTGGTCACACCATTTATCATAGAGTGGTGAATGTAGAAATTGTGAACTATGCACCTTAAGCCTGTCTGGTTTCCCTCAAATTCTTTATTTTACTGCATTTTTCTGAATTACTTTTTAAGTATCTCAATTTGTTTCTGTCTAAGTGAAATGACTTTTTTAATGGGGTAATAACTAAAGCAATCAGTTGAGTCACCATGCGTGTTCTTGAGCTGAACTCTCAAACTGTTGTTTTAACAGGGAAAAAGATAGTACTTTTTTTTTTTTTTTTTAAAGGGTTCCATATATCATAACTTATAACCTTTGCCCTTTTTGTGTCTGTATTGGGAGTCCATGTCCTCTGTGAGGTGACACTGGGGCTGTCATGGGATGGACATAGATGGTTCCAGCCAGCTCCAGCCAACAGGGCACAGCTGAGCCCCCCAACCTGATTGTGCCTCTATAATAACATGTTTAAGAGAGAGTAAAAAACACTACACATTGTGTGTGAGAGAGGAGTGAGAAAAATGTGAAAGAGAGACACCAAGGTCAGTGAAGAAGGAGGGAGAGGAGGTGCTTCAGGCACCCGAACAGAAATTTGCCTGCAGCCTGTGGTGCAGACCATGGTGAGGCAGCTGTGCCCCTGCAGCCCATGAGGGACCACACTGGAATCCACCTGCAGCCTGTGGGGAACCCCATGCCAGAGCAGATGGACATGGACTGAAGGAAGCTGTAGCGCATGGAGAGTCCATGCTGGAACAGGCTCCTGGCAGGACCTGTGGCCATGGAGAAGAGCCCACATAGGAGCACATTTTCTCATGTGAGCTATAACCCATGCAAAACCCATATTAGAGTGGTCTGTTCCCGAAGGACTGTGCCCCATGGAAAAGACCCACGTTGGAGCTGTTGTTGTATAACTGCAGCCTCGCAAAAGGACCCACACTGGAGCAGCTCACAAAGGGCTGTACCATAGTGGAGGGACCATACGCTGCGGAATTGTGAGGAGGAAGGAGAAGCAGAGGCCGAATGTTGTGATGTAGAAAAAAAACCCATTCTCCATTCCCCTATGCTGCTGGTAGGCAAGTACAAGAGTCAGGAATAAAGAAGTTGGTCCTGAGAAGAATAATAGGGCAGAAGTATTTGTATTTTGTCTTTGTTTCTTATCATCTTACTCTATTTTTAACTGGTTATAAATTAAAATAATTTCCCAAGTCGAGTATGTTTTGCCTGTGGTGGTAATTGGTGAGTGATTTCCTCGCCCTTATCTTGAGCTTTTTCATCTTATTTTCTTCCCTTTTCCAGTTGAGGGGAGGAGAAAGAGAGAGAGAGAGAGAGTGGTTGGGTGGATGCTTGACAGTCATCCAAGGTCAAACCCATCACAGTTTCTTATTTCTTCCACAAATAATTTGGACTGTATCCCACTAGCTGAAAGCATGAACTACCTAACATAGCAGAATGAAGATTCCCAACACTATGTTGGGAAATTTATGTGTGACTTCAATCCATGAAAATTATGTGTATGACTCACAAGGAAGAAAGCACACTGTTGAAAGATTCTTAAGATGTTTGCACTGGGATACAAAACATTGTCACCCATCTAAAATTAGTACAATGTTGCCTTTTCTGACTTTTCTGAAATTTCATTGAATTTACATGTTCTCTGATTTAGAACATTGAGAAGACAGTTCTAAACATACTGCCACTTTTAATTAAAACATCCACTAGGGCATGTTATTAAAGTACCATCTGAATATAATACCCTTTTCAAGCTCAACTTACATTTGCAAGTCCTTCAGGATTGAAAGATACAAATGGTGAATTTCATTAGAAAGACAGGGCTTTGCCCAACATGAAAGTCTCCTGTATACAACCAGTTTCTTTTCCACCTGGGACGGAACATTCTTTGAATGAAGTTCAGGTCAGCTGCAGATGACTTTTGATACAATGCCTGACATGTATCCCCATTCTGGAGCTGTTGTCTGGAGCTTAAGTGAGTCTAAGTTTGGCATGGTTTTGGGTTTTGCATTGTCCACCCAAATATACTCTGTTTTTCAGTGGTCATTTTTTTTTCCATTCTGTGTTGTGCCTTAACTGAGTGTTTTTCTAAAAGTGGGAACTTCTTTAGTACATTCTCTGCCGCCAACATGCTGTTGCTAAAATGAAGCATGGTCTTGCTCTTGCTAGGCTAGGGAGTACATTGAACTGTGTTTTGGAGGCCTTGAGCAAAGGAAGCTCAACATTGACAAAACTCTGTGTGACACTCATTTGTCACAAAATTAATTGCTGTAATTGCTTCCTCATAATCACTCTGGCTCATAATTTCTGCATGGGCTTATTGCAGCCATCATCGTGTAATAATGTAGGGCAACTTTATGTCTGTAACGGAGAGGGTAAAGTGTAAGGGTTGAACATGTAAAGAACATGTAAATTCAATGATGTTTCTCCTTATTTTGGCTGTACCAATGATTTGTCCACTGACTTGTACCAAAATGTTCCCTGGTAGTTTGTACTAGTGAAGAGCAGAAGTTTTGCAACATTTTAATCACAGGCTCTTGCTTGGAGGGCTTATATGCTGTGTCACTAGCAGGATGTAATTACAACTCCAATATATAAAGTAGTGGAAGCGAATCCCTAAGGATATTCTACCCTAGGATACGTATCTGCCAAACTATGTTCAGAGCCGACAACACTTCCACATTTAGGATCAATTTTCAGTGATATGAAATGCTCTGGTTTAAATACAAATAGCCAAGACAGGCTTGACTATGATCTGCAGTTACAGTAATTCACGGAGGCTGGTAGAGAAGAGAATTTAAATGGAGCATTCAGTGCAATATTTCTGTGTTGTGGGTTGACCCTGGCCAGACACTAAAGCCGCTTTCTCATTCACTCCTGCAACTGGACAGAAGAGAGAAAAAACAAACAAACAAACAAAACCACAAAAAAAACAACCAACCAACCAAAATGAAACAAAAACAACAACAACAACAACAACAACAACAAAAACAGGAAAACGCAAAGGATTCATGAGTTGAGATAAGAGCCTGGAGAGGTCACTTACTGATCACCATCACAGGCAAAATGGATTCAAAGTGCAGATATTACTTAAATTTCTTACTGACAGGACAAAGCAAAAGAGTGAGAAGTAAAATAATTTTTGAAACACATTTGCCCCACCCCTCCTTCCTCCCAAGTTCTACCTCCTCCCCTCCAGCAGTGCAGGGAGACAGGGCATGGGGGTTACAGTCAGTTCTTGTTTCTGCTGCTACTCAGGGAGCGGAGTCCTTTCCCCTGCTCCTGTGGGGTCCCCTCTCATGGGAGACAGTCCTTGATGGACCTCTCCAGCGTGAGTCCATCCCCTGGGCAGCAGTTCTTCCCAAACTGCTGTCCCGTGGGTCATTCCTCTATGGGGTGCAGTCCTTCATGAATGAGCTGTACTGGTGTGGGTCCCCCACAGGGGCCACAAGTCCTACTCGGGAAAATCTTGCTCCAGCGTGGGCTTCCCTCTCCACGGACTGCAGGTCCCTGGCAGGACCCTGCTCCATCTTGGGCCTCCCATGGAGTCACAGCCTCCTTCAGATATCTCTGCTCCAGCATGGGCTCCTCCATGGGCTGCCGGTGGGTCTCTGCACCCCGATGGCCCTCCATGGGCTGCAGGGGCACAGCTGCCCCACCGTGGTCTGCACCACGGGCTGCAGGACCCTCAGCTCCGGTGCCTGGAGCACCTCCTGCCCCTCCTTCTGTACTGACCTTGGTGTCTACCTTGTTGTTCCTGTGTTCTCACTCCGCTCTTCCCTGTTTGAAATTCTTTCTGCACAATACCTTTCTGTTCCTAAATATGTTATCACAGAGGTGTTACTATCACTCCCTATTGGCTTGGCCTTGGCCAGCAGCAGGAAGTCTGTTCTGGAGCCAGCTGGCATTGCCTCCACCAGACAGGGGAAGCTTCTAGCAGCTTCTAACTGTAGTTCCACCCCCGCTACCAAAACCCAGACACAGAAACCCACTACCTCCTGTTTTAGAATAAGATGTATGTTATCTAATGTAATTACCTAAAGTATATATACATTTATTATGTATTTATATATAATAAAATACTGCTCTCTCCTGAAACTGAAGTGGTACATAGCAACAATCAACATGTAGGAGATATCTTAGAGAAAACCTGGGGATAGGGTTAGATTCAATTTCATTAACACTTAAGTGAGTGTTGAGGAAGGAAAATAAACTGTATGCAAATTTTATTAATTAGAATTATTAGAAATCACCTTGAGGAGACACAAATAGACATGAGTGTATTTCTCAGTCTAGATAAAATATCAGATGTTAAGCTTGAAAAACTGAAAACAACTTGAAGAAAGGCAGATAAAAATTTGCACCCTTAGGGAGGTCAGGACACTTGGAAAGCAGTTTTGTGCCATGAGAGTTACATGAGAGGATGTGAGATGCAATCTGAACTTGCTGCTCAGTTTGTCAGAAAAAAAAAATTCAATGCAACTTGGTCTTGCATGTCAGATCCCTGAGTAAGGTGTTAACACTTCTTTCTTTAAATAACTCCAGTGAATGTTTAGACTTTTTTATCTGACCCTTAGCAACTTCAGGCTATGCAGCTGCTGATAAATTCAATGTTAAAAAACCTCCATCAAAACAATGTATGATGGGATAATTTGATATTTTGCTACTTATATTCAGTTTAAATTATGAATAAAGAAATAATCAGTCATGGAGCTTTTGCAGCCCTCCAAATAAACAAAAGTCCCTGGAAGGACTCATCTTCATTTCTACTTTGACTTTAGATAAGGATCAAGGAGATTGAAACACCTTTTAGTCAATTCAGTCACTAAATCGTCGAAATTGTTGGTTAGCCAATAAACAAAACTGTCAAAAAAGAAACTTTGAAAACACTGTTTTTGTTTATTCATTAAGAATAGTCATACTGCTAACATGTAGTCTGTATTTACAATTTAATATTCCAGTTTTACACCTATGAGTTATTTACATTCATAAACCTCAAATTGCCTCAGTTTTCCAAATGGAAGTCACATCACTTTCCATTTTTGTGAGTAAAAGGAGCTTAAATGTTAATAATATGGGTATTTTTAATATATTACTAGTGGTGTTTATAAATAATCTGTAGCTGTGTACATACATGTAAATCTTTTTATTAAAACCTACAGCATTTTTTTCTTGTGTTTTCAGTGATAACTAAAACGCCTTCCAGTTTCAGTTTAGAGTTTGACATCTGATGATAGCAAACTTGCTAATATGTTGAAATAGTAATGCTTCTTAATACACCTATAAATATTTTGTATATGAAATAGGCAAAATAATACTTTCACTGGATAATTCCTGCCATGGTTCTATGATGGTGAAATTAATGAATTAAATATGATGTGAATCATGGAATCATTGTTCAGTGTATAAGACATATTAACATCAACTGCCATCAAATAATAACTGAGCAACACTTAGTATGGGAATTTATAAAAAAAACCAAAACATAACTCACATAAATATGAACTTACAATTTTAACAGCATTCAGGGATGGTACCATTACCAAGAAATATATTCACGGAACAAAATAAGTCTTTCTTTCCCCATAATGGAAAGAAAACTTTAGAGGAGTAACTACACCCTATTTATCTTAATTTTCCTGTGGTGTACCATTGTATGGGATTCCCACATAGACACTTGCCATCTGTAAAGGTTGTGGAAGGTCAGGAAGTATCTTCTATTACTTTCTTCTTAGAATAAAGTGTTAAATCAATTATAAGATTATTGATATTGATGCTGTTATAGGAGACACAAAAAAGGAATGTGTTCTGGAGCAAAGCCATGATTTATGTTTTTTCAGTCTGAAGGGCTCTCACTTTTGACAGTTCTCCAATTTCAGTTTTCTTTTTCCTGAAGTTAGCAGCAACTTAACCTTTACGTGTGCATATGTTCATGGATGCAGGCTTGAAAACCCAATCTACATTTGGGTCTGAGCCACAGAGTTAACTGACAAGAATATTGGCAGCACTGGAAAGGCTCTGCCTAAGCTACTGGATGTGCCAAGGCATGTGGAGTACTTCATGATATATGTGGGTCTTTGTGTTTCTTAAGATGAGTAGCTGTGTATTCTTTCTTCTTTGCAGTGAAGTCTAGAACTTGATTGCCCTTTTGGCCACAGAGTAATAAATCAGAGAAAGGCACTGGGAAAGCTCAAGTGGCTTGTTCTACACTCTCGCTGGGAAAATTTCAGCTGGCTTTCAGCCAGCGGCTCGAGAGAGCCTAAGCTGAGAGTGTCACAGAGGTAAGTGGATAAGATTTTTTGCAGGTAGTGAAGGAGCAAGCAAGACTATGCTTAGGTTGAAATTACTTTTAAAAAAACAAGGTTACCTCTGAAAGAATGAGAGTTCAGGCAGAACAGCTCCCCGAAGTACTTTTATTGAAGTATTTTTTGAAATCTACAGTAGTTTTTTCTGAGGACTGCTTTATTAAAACCACTGAAATATATTGGAAGGCCACCCAATTGTTGTAAATCTCTATTTGGAAGAGAAGAGATATGGGAACTAATTTTGACTTGCTGGCAGAGAAATTTGCCTGTGCTGAATTGCCGATGACACTCAACTTATCAACCTGTCAACCTCTGAAGCAAAAGGGCATTAAAGCAGAATGTATTGTCATTTTCAGATGAGATAACATCAGCAACTTAGGCCAGTATAGCCTTCACATTTGTAAAGTACATAGCAGAAATTACTACTGTCCATTAATATACACTAAGCTATACTTTTAAAGTGATTTTAAAATGCTCTTCTACCCAGGGCTTTTGATGGAGCCAGTGGTCTAATTTATCCAGGCTTCCTTTCAACCATACAGCTTGAGATACGAATAGTGTTTACTGTGATTAAAAAACATCAAAGCATTGATTGTCTATTTCAAATTCCTTTGCCAAGCTAGTTTGAATCCAACTACCCCATTGGAGTCACAACTTAAATTGTTTCTCTAGCCTGCTTTTCTATTTTTTCTGCTTCATTAAGTAATATTCCATTCTCTTCGTTGATTTTTAATAGTCTTTCAATTCAGTCAGTAAGTAACTTTGTCAGATTTGCTTCTTAAAAACTAAAAAATAATAATAATTAAAATAAATCTAAAATTCCTGAAAGGGAACCAGAAATTTTAGATTTTAGTGAAGGGGGATTACATATGGCTAGACCTAGATTTTAGCAGGTTACTGACAGGAACAAGATTTTAGAATAGTAAAAGTAGTAAACAATTTTCTTTAGAGACTTTTAAATGGATGAGTGAGTGTCGTTATTGCATTTGTAAAAGGTCAATTAATTGTGAGATAATCTTTGCAGAAGGTGAACATAGGAAGGGTCATGTAGGAACCTGGCACCTCAGCCCAAGGTCAAAGGCAGTCTTCTCTGGTATGAACTAGCAGATGATGCCAGCATAACTTTCTCTCTGTCCTTCAGGGCATTTCCATTTCAGGAAGGTCAACTGAGGAACAGAGATTTTTGATTTATACTGCTATCAAAAGTATGCATAATCTTATATTTTGTTTCATTTTCTTTCTGTAAGTCTTTGTTTGGGAGCGGGATGTGGAAAATGAAGGTGAAACCATCTGTGGTATCCTGCTAGTTTGATGTTTCTATCTTTATTATGTACTGTAATGCCGTACTTGATTTAGACCTTGCCTCCAAAGGAGAGATTTTTGCCCTAAATTGCATTGGTTTTAAGCCAATTTAATTACCTTAATAAAGAATCTATATATGGATACCTACTTTTGCTCTCCATCTTGGTTTTAGTTTAGTACTAATACATTTTCTCTCTAATGAAACCAAGGTGACTTTGTCTTTAAGAGAGCTAACAAGTAGCTAGTACATATGGTGATTGCAATTCCATCAGCTCAATCAGACTTAAAATAATAGTTTTAAAAACAGGCAGGATGGAGCCTAACATTTGCAATACTGTATAGCTGGGTCTGAGAAATTGCACAAGAAATCCCAGGTTGCTATAAATAGCAATTGAAACTCATTGCAGAAGTGTTTCATTTAGATAATTAGTTTTTCAGTTTCTATGACCAAATCAACAAGAAGAACATAAAGACTACCTTTACCACACACCTGCCTTTTAGTTTAAAACCAATGTATGCAAGAAAAAATCTCTGACATATGAGATATTGCACGTGTGTTTTATTCTGGAGCTGTGGGGATAAGATTATTAAAAAAGGCACAAGTAGTGTATAGACCTTTGGGGAACTAACTCAAAACAGAGAGGCAAGAAGAAGCAAAGTGCTTCTGCATCTAGAAGTGAAAGCAAAGAATACAAATCCGATGAACCTTTAATAAGAAGGAAAGACAGACAGCTGATGGTCAAAAAGGAAATTAACGTAACACAGCAATCATCAGAGTACAAATCTCAAAACAAATGACAGGACTATTTGCTATCAGAATCTTAAGCCATGCTTCAGTTGTTTGCCACAAATTGTATGTCTTAGGCTGCTTGCCACATACTGTTTAAGTATATAATACAAAGAGAGCATGTGTGTATGTTTATACATATTTTTTGTCCTGTACTGAATTTTTGATTGTAAAAGAAGTCTCAAAAAGCAAAATTATAGCAGAAAACACAGTTCTGCTAATCCAAAATGGAAAACTGAGACTTTATTTTCTCATTCTTGAATATATCCACTTTCAGGTGATTCAAGATGTAAAAATTATAAAATATAATATAATTAAAGATTGCTTTCTCTCTGCTTGCCCCAAAAGATACAAGTAATGGATTCATTTTGAAAATATGAACATCCATATGGTATGATTTGAAATAATGTTTTCAATGGAGTCAGTAACCTGCTAAAATCTAGGTCTAGCCATATGTAATCCCCCTTCACTAACTGAATTTGTCTTCTCAGAAGAACATTTGGTAACTAAATAGGCCTTTCCATCTGTCTTGAGCTCAAGGGCCTTCACAGTTTTAAGGATAGCAAGTAAGTGAAAAAGATGTGTCTAAGGAAGAAGCAGCAAAGCAGGGCTGGAGTTTCCGTATTCCCAAAATTGATGTAAATAATTTAGAAGTGCCACATAAACTGAGGGAACCAAACAAAACAGCCTTCAGTTGAAAACAGATAAAGTCAGTGCCTCATGCCTGTGGAAACGGTACCTTTACCCAGAAGTGAGGGTCTAACAGCCGTCTGGACACCAAGAAGCTGCATGTACAGTCCCTCCTATATAGCCCTGTGTTCTGCTAAATGGAGTTCATAACGTTCAGTGCATATCTTAAAGGATTCCCAAGACTCATAGGACAATGTAGTACCTAATGTCATTTAATCTTTCGGTTAACGTGCATACTTAGTATAAGGCCAAGGAATCATATATCTAGTTATTTACTTACATATACATCATAGCAGGCCTGAAAATAGCCTAGGTGCTGCCCCAGAAATGTTCTTGTTTTGTTTTAATGTTGTGACTTTTTTTCAAAAAGGACACTGATGCTACTATTGCATGGGAGGGAGCATGAAGCCAACGGCAATGTTTTATCTTATACATAGAACAGAATAAAACAGAATACTCGTACAGTGTAAGCACTGATATGATGCTCCTATTCATGAATGTCTAAAAATTATATAAGAGTATGAGCCATATAACATCCGTCAGTTAAACTCCATGAAGCTCCTAAGATTTGAACTGGTGGTCCAACACTGATTTCATACCAAAGTCAGACCTTTTAAAGACATGAAGCTGCTGAACTGTGCTGCAGGCACATCTGTTTCTTTAATTTTACATCAAGAAGATAGGGACTGTTTTGTTTTCTTCTTTCTATCACTTATATGTGTATATACGCATACAGAACTGCATGTCTTTAAAGGCCATTCCATCTTTCAAATAAAGGCTTTTAAAGTCTCCCTCAAGCCACTTTGGTGGTGGTGAAGCCACTGTGATGCTTTACCCTTTGGTCCTTGATTGCATGCCCTGCTTAATACCCACTGTAGGAAACTTCCTCCAATTTTGTTCAAGATTTACCAACACTTTCTGTTTCTGTCTTTATAAATCACTTTTGTGCTTCAGTGACACACAAATTCTTCATCAGCAATTTCAGTTTTTTGCTTCCATTTTCCAGACAGTCATTTTGTCATTTTTTAGTATCTGAAAGTAGAGCAATTCCTGGGAGAAAAATAAGCAATTTACAGGCATGTTTTGTACTATGGGATGCATAGAAACTTGGGACATATTGCCAAAATTTAAAAAACAGTGTGTAGATTAATTTTATATTTCTTACAAAGTAGGATTCATACCAAGATTTTGAATGAACTGAGTTAAGGCAGAAGAGCAGCAGAGCACTAGAGTATGTCTTAGTCCTCTTTGAAATACTCTATTTTTAAGGAAAAATAAGCATAATTTGATTGTTAAGCAGGAATATTAGTGCCTTTTCTTCTGCAATAAAAGCTCTCTCAACCATCTGCATGTGGATGGCAGGTACTGGGCCATTCTATTCTTGTAGTTATCATCTACTGTGTTGGTTATGAGCAAAACTGATTTTATCCATAATGTTAAATGTTTGCTGGCCAAATACTGGGTATAGAGAACTTAATTGTATCATTTGTGAGGGTCTGTCTATTTGAAGATTGTATTACACAAGAATATTTATAATCTGTAGTAGCAAAACAGGTGGGAAAATAAAATGAAAATATTTTTCACTGCTCTTCTTTGAAAGCTGTTTCATCATTTATGCATCTGTTTTGCTATCATAGTAAAGGTAGAACAAACTTCATCCCATTCTGAAGGCTCTCATGTCGTGGTATATAAAACTCTCAATTAGAATCGCTTAGCTAAAAATTAATGTATTTCCAAGTTGAACTGTTCCCTGTACTGTCTTTTTTCTTTTCCTTTTCCTTTTTTTTTCTCCTTACCAGTTTCAAGTAATTGCTGGTGATATTTATGCTGGTGAAATCCATCACTTGGTGTTACTTTCCCACACACGGGAATTATTCATCCATCCATCAAAAGGTTTGCGTGGGTGATAATGATGCGCACAATAACATTAAGCTGCAGTAGCTCTTTCCATAGGCTCTGACAAGCTTCTGGTTTACAAGTATTCATCACAGGCACTGAATATTGTTTTCCAAAACCATGCAGAACATTTTCTAGGCAGGGGGTCTTTACAAGGAAATGCCACTTGGGTAGATGGAGCTACTGCACAAATTAGAAGCCGTGCTGTTCCTCAGCTTTCTCCTGCCACTCAGCACTTACTGCCTGCTCTGGTAGCCTGTGCTCGGTGCTGCTTACATGCGACATTAACAAAAACATCCCAACCACAGCCAAAGGAGCAGAAGCCATGCAGAACCCGTACTTCACAGAGCTCTGTCAGGGCGTGGGCTCTTCCAGTTTTGCCATTAATGAAACCAGTATTCCTTGTGCTTGGTTTTGGGCACTCTATTGTCAAAATGACATCAAACATCAAAATGTTAGATGAGGGTTTTTTCTTGCTCTTCGAGACATTTCCTGGGTCATGGTAGGCAAATCTTCCTGTCTGTAAAAGCTTCTTTTGAGGCACTGCTACTCCAAAGTTAATCTCATTTGTGTTGGTGAGGACTGATGTTGTCCATACCAGTATTAGCATAGGAAATAATGTATTGCAGAACTTAGATGATATAGATAGCAAGGGGTGAGATGTGTGGCCTCAACTATGAAAGGGATGACAACAAGGAAACTGAAAGATGAATATCAAGGAATGACTTCTGGTTTGCAGCTTGGTTTGGGTGGTTTTTTTCTCTTTTTACCTCATATTTTTAAGACTGGGGGAGTCTGGAACATGTAATTCATGTTACATAATTGCAACACATAGCTAATTAATTGTAAGGAAACAAATCTAGGCTGTTTGGTTAACAATGCTAGGACTGTGCTGCTTTCTTTTATCTTGAATGTATAAACATCCTTGCAACTCAGATGAAAGCTTACACCAAGTAATTCCTTTTATTTTTACTTAAAGCTGCATCTCTCCATCATGCAGAGATTGCTACCATAGAGCCTTCTCATTAGGAAACACTGTTTAAAATGACTGCTATAATATACAAGGGAGAGGCCTTAGACATCCTTTGCAAGAAGTGAAGTGAGCATAAAGGATTTAAATATTACATGCGACTTAAATTGTCTATTTCGACTGGTAGAGAAATTGCCAAGGCGTTATTATGACTAAATGCAATTCATCTAAGTTAACTTTAAAGTTTGTATTCCAGAGAGGAGTGAAACCTAAAAAGCATCAGCAGAGATCAAAGCTGACAGCGTGATCATTTTAATTCTGAAAACTGAGGCAGCCAGACCGAACACTGCACTGAACAAAAATGCTTCAGCTTCTTCAAAAAATGATAAGTTTTAACTGGAGCAATTATTAGGTATGCCATTTAATGTGTGAAGGAGAATATTTTCTTGCCTAACACCCTAATTGAGAAAGCTGAAATTTAAATTACCTTTGGTGGAATTCATTAATAAGATAAAAAGGCATTTAATGCAAAACCAATTCTTAAATGTCTACTTTGAGGACAGTGAGAAAAATCCACAGGAGGGATTACATAGTAAATTGTAGGACTGACAAAGAGTTACAAAGTCTTAATGCAAACAAATATATTTGATTTAATTTTGCAGGTGGTTGTTCTGTTTCAGTAGGTGAATCAGAGAAATACCAAAGACCTTGTCATTAACAGGCTTCAAGAACAAGTTTTAAGATCAAGAAATGCAGTGTCCAGCAACGGAGTGTGAGACTTCACAACTCAGTGGAAAGAGGGATGATGCTATGAGGTTATTTTCCATCTCAGAAAGTCCTGTCTGAATACAGGTGCTGTAAAATCAGTGTCAACCAGTATTGTAAAGCCAGTTCAGTGAGGCTATGTGGGCCCAGCCCAGCTACTGTTTCAGCTTTTAAATTGCACTTCACATTTTCGAGGTGTTTTTCCAGCTCTTGACTCTTTCATTCTCATACAACTCCTTAGCTGTTAGTACCTCATTGATACAGAACACTGAAATAGAGGAAAAAATTTAGATCCCAGTTTTTCATAATATCCATCTCCAGTTTCCTTAGATACCAAATTCTGTCACAGAGTAAACATCAAAAACAAGATCTGAAAGTAGATACTTCTGGAAATACCTGATTATGTGCATTCCCTGAAGACAAGAAACATGAGAATTGTGGATCCTTGGATTTCCCTCTCAAGTCATTCTGGATTTGCAATCAGGGCCTGCTTTGTGCTCATTTGTCCCCCTTTGCCTTTTTCTTGATATTCTTATCGTTTCACTGAAGTGTTAATTTTCAGCACTGACTTGGAGAGGAATTTAGAGAAGAATTTCCATGTTGCAGTAACAAGGGATTTCTTGTAAAGATGCCCCTTTCTATATCAACTTCTTCAAAGCTACTTGTTGTCATCTTAAGTGCCCGCTGATGAAAACTGACAGTCTGGTCCTCTTAATCATTTAATGTCATATCAAATATCTACAATTAAGGGAGAAGAAACCCTTACAAATGACGCATGTTTGAGGCTTTTTTTTTCCTCATGTGACTTAAAACCTAATTTGCTCCAGTATATGCTGTGTTTTGTGGTAGACTGTTCTCTTCCTCATTTTAGGGCTGAGAATTACAATAATAATGCACATTTATAATGCAATTAAATCTTTTTCTCATTTCATTTTTTAACCTGCCTCTTATTTTCCCCCTCTTTTTCCAAATTGAAAAGCTGTTCATAAACCACATTATGTATTTCTGTATACTTAGTATGGATTTTTCACTTTCATTTCTTAAAATGTATAAAAAAATCCATGCAACTTTAAATAACTCTCATGAATTTTAATGAAAAAACTGCCAATATTTTGAATGTCTGAAGTGACATACTATTATTTGCTTCCATATTGAGTTAATATTGCAAAATATTATGTTAAGTGTCTGAAAACATTTTTTTTTATTTTTCTCCCCTTCACAAAAAAAGGCAGATGCACTATCTGCAAAAAAAGGTAAGAAGAAAAAAGCAGTTTCAGTACATGTTTCTTAAAAGACCTCAACCTTGTATTGATAACTATTTATTAGCTTATTTTAGAGTACCCAGACACTTTAATCAGCCTGGACTCCACTAAACAAGCTACTGTAAAAAAGATACCGACTTTAAAAATGCCTCTATTACAAAGACCATACCATTTAGAAAATCAGAGTATTAATCAGCCTAGAAGCAATATATTTATATCATAAACTATTACAGGATTTTGCATAAATTAACAGTGTGCTTAATTCAAAACCAAGTGATAACAGAGAATGCATGAGTG
This sequence comes from Oxyruncus cristatus, assembly GCA_013399855.1. Classification (NCBI taxonomy): domain Eukaryota; kingdom Metazoa; phylum Chordata; class Aves; order Passeriformes; family Cotingidae; genus Oxyruncus; species Oxyruncus cristatus. The sequence goes on along the minus strand of VXAY01003855.1, from coordinate 984,113 downwards.
TAACTTGCTCCCATCGTTAGTTTACTTGAAAAAGTTTTCGGTTATCTTTAGAAATCAGTATTATTTTTCTTTCAGAGATTTTATGTGGGTTTTCTATATGCATCTATCATTCTGGGACTTTTTTTTTTTTTGCATAAAATATCAAACCTTACTTAGTCTTCTTCATCAAACTTCAGTTCTAATTTATTTTCCTTACCTTAGTAAAGTTCACGAGAAAATTGTTTTTTGACCCTGCTTACTATCTTTTCTAAATGGTAATGACTCTATGAAGTTTTAGTGTTAAAATTACATTATGGAACAGAAGGAGCAAAAAAGCTCTCTTTTGTAGACTTTTTACAAACTTAACTTTCTTAGAAGGACTTTTAGTTTCTCAGATATGGAATGATCTCAGGATACTGGTACCTAGTGAAATATTTGGAGGTGAGAAGAAAATAACCTTGCCTAGAATTTAAAAATTGTCTCATCTGGGCTGAATGGCAACTTCTTCTCAATCCTCTCTACACAAAAAGAAAAAAAAAAAAAAGTACCTGATTAGAAATATAATTTTAACACAAAGTCTATCAAAGGAAGTGTGAGAGTCCTCAGCAAACATAAATCATCTTACTAAATCAATACTTCGGTTTAGAGATAATACTTTAGCTGATGACTTTTTTAAATATTAAAGCTGGAATTTGAGAAAAAAATGAATTTTGACATCTCATCTGATATTTTCAGTTCACATTTTTTGCTTTTGTGAATACAAAAATACAAAATACACAATACAAAAACTTGAGTTTCCATAGGAAACAAGTAACTCATGCATAGCAGTAATAACTTCTAGGCTGAATAGACTACCTGTGAAGTTTTAGTTTTACCTCAGTCTCAGTGTATGGTATCCTTCCAATCCTGCAGAGCATACTTGAGATTTACATGAGTCGTTTGGTTGATCCACAAGGCAAAGCCAGGTGTGGCTTTGGAAGCATGTTATTTTGTTCTGATATGGTAGCTACTCATTTATCAGATGCAAGAGTTTGCTCTTTTTGCTGTTCATAGATTTGGAAGTATCTCTTCTAAATTCCATAAATAGTAACAGTGGATCTACTGACCATAGAAGAAAGTGGGAGTGTAAATTAAGAGTATATGTTAGCACTAAAAGAGGAAAGATCTAGGCTGAGCTTTAGGAAAATCTTTCCAATGTCATATTCAGTAGACAGGTAGAAATCTAGTACAAAGTGGCTGAAATGCCTTTCTCTTTTTTTTTTTTTTTAATTTCTGTCTGAGAAAAGAGGAAATACATAGCAAAGAGAAACCGGAATCAGAACAGAAGTTTGCCCAGTGTAGGAGATATCCAACTGAATGTTTAAAAGTTAGGTGAGTTGTCTGAAAACATCACCAGAAGTCTTGCTTTGTGATCAAAGAATGGTCAGAGTTTGGAGAGCAAGTCCTTATGTTAGCTAACTATCTTAGAAAGGAATAAATCACTCCCTGCACCCTTACAGAAGCCACTCTGACAGACCTGTCATCTTTTTTTATTTTTTGTGCATTTGGAAAGCAGAAGATTGACAGAAATACCTGCATTACCTGCAAAAGGAAACGTGCATCAACATTGCTGAAAAAAGATTGTTTTGCACTTGCATGGTTTCACAGTGCCAGGCTTCTTAGATACATTTTGAGAACTGCAGCTGGGCAGGGCCAGTTTTTTAAGATGTTTGATTAAGCAAGTCTTCTGAGCAGTCTGCCATATTCACACTGTATAAACTACTGAGCCTTTTGTTACGCATATTCTGCTGCAATTTACAGCCCAGAATCAATTTTGGATTGCCTGAAAGCAGCCTGAGGCTGTTAACTGTGATGGCTTCAGGATATACTTCATATGTGGTTTGCCCATCCCTGCAGTCTTAATGGCAACTCATTGAAGAGAAGTAGAGCAAACAGGTGAGGATGGTAACTGTTCTCTGCTGTCAGAGTTTAGTTCACCTGCACAGGTGAGACATTACATAAAGACTTTTAAATTAATTACATCATTTTCCAGCACCTAGCACAGTAAAACACCCCACTGAAGAGACACAAAGTTCAAGAAAGTGATTTTGTGAAATTTGCCTTTGTAATTGTACAGGTAGATGACAAAGTTCAAGAAAGTGATTTTGTGAAATTTGCCTTTGTAATTGTACAGGTAGATGGAAAGTCTTTAGGCATTGATCTGTCTCTCGTCACACAGTGCATGTGCTGGTCCTGCTAGGAAGACTTTAATCCACATGTAGACTTTTAATTTATAGTTGAGGCTGTCAGCAAAATGAATGGCTGTCTTATTCCAGACAAGTAATACTCTAAGTTTCATGTTGGAGAATGAGAGAAGGAGAGAATGAGAAAGGGAAGTTAAGCTTGACTTTTCTGCCCCCTAATCTGGGAATACAAATTAATTTCGTTTCACTGCTACAGAACCTCTATTTTCAAACAGCTAGGTTGATTTTCCATTTGCTTCAGGCTATATGTCTTCCTTACACAAAAGTAATGCACAGAAGTTCAAAGTGACTTTGATTCACTTTGAACGTTGTAAATAAAGAGAAAAAAACCTAACTGTCCCTAAACTCTGGAGAAAAGTACTTTGGACCAATTCTGCATTTTTAGGATATTTAAGATGAAAGAGACATATTATTACTTTGTAGAAATAATGAAGCTATCCATCTTAAGTCAATTTTCTGCTTCCTGTGTCTTATTATTTATTCTTCTGTGAAAGAAACATTGATTTAAATTAATTGACTGTGTACAGTTAGAACTTCTGAGTATGGTTTTCAGTTTTTATTGTTACTACTGCGGTTTTGGATGCTTGCATACTTGTTTTAAATGTCCTGCAGCTTTTTGGCTGTAGTGTGTCTCTGTGGAGTATGTCTTTTCTGTGTACACACAACAAGAGTAGGCAGCTTAAGCTAAAAATGCATTTGGCTGTTCCCAAACTCCCGACCCACAGTTAAGGTGGGTTTCATAAATGTGAACATTTGTAATCCCCTCTGAAAATATTCAAAATGTATTGTCTTCTTCCCTTTCCTGAAAAGTTTTTTGTTTTCCTTATGCCCTTTTCTGTTACTGTTCTCTTCACAGCTGGGTTTAATCTCCTCACAAGAAGATAGAGCTCAAATAGTTAATCTTTATGTAATGGTACTCAAATCCTGCCCCAGCTGTACCTGTGGCTGTTACAGTCCTAAAACAATTTGCATATTTGGCAGATGGTGTTGTCAGTAGAGAAAGAAAAGGATTGCTGGTCAGGTGAAAGTTTGATTCAGAAAGATACAGTGTATGAGATTGAGATCACTTTTTGTTGCAGAGAGCCTTCCTGAGGGCTCTTCATAAGAAGAGGCGAAACTTGTACTTGAAAAGTAAGTGTTCATTCTCCAACCCTAATGTGAATAATTTTTGCAAAAAATATGACTCGGATTGAATCATGCATATTGGCAAGAATGAGGGACATACTAGGTGAATGATGCAGTTTATTTTCCCAATGAACAGATGGCATCTACATCTTTTAATAACAAATTTTGCCCTCTGCTTCCTTGGTAAAACAATTGAGGTTCTGTGCAAAGCTTTTCAATTTGTGACTATTCATTGTTTTGAGATAAAATCTTTTTAGCTACTGAGGTATATTCGCTCTGTTGCAAATACAGAAGAAAGCAGAATGAAAGGAGCATGTTGCACAGCACCTTCCTTAAAATAATTGATTATTGAGTGGCAGCACAGATTTACAGCAGAAGTTGTTTGTCCACTTGTCATTCCTTTTCATAGGCTCCAAGCCTCAAGAAGTCATTTACATCTGACAAAAAACCAAAATAGAAACTATAAACTCAAAATTCAAGAGCTCATAGACTACATTTGAAATAGAAATCAGCAGGGTCTGTGAACATACATTTCCAGCCAGTGTGTATGGGGAGTGGATTTTTTATTTTAGTTTTGCCAGGTTTACTGGACAGATTGGGGGACTGGATAAGTGGATATGCTGTATATGTAAAATTGGTAAAACATTAGGAAGTTAGGTGTACTTAACTGCTTGTCACTTTAAGCCCCCAATTGTTATGCACTGATGAGAAAAAGAAAAAAACAGTAACATAAGCTCATTTGAAATGAGAGGTCAGGGTCTGATTGGTAACTGATGGTAGAAAAGTATTGTCAGGGATCATATTAAAATAACTCAAAGTACTTGTAGCTCCCAGGGGGTTTTCTGTATTCATTATCATTATGAATATAGGTGTGCTGGTTTAAAGGTAAACTGGCAGGGGAAAATAAAGCTAACTCAAGAGAGATTAACAGTCAGAATGACAATTTAATGAAAATAATGCAATAAATGCAATTTTACAGATGAACAATTGGTTCCAATCCACCAAAAACCCGGCACGCTGGGGCACGAACAGAATGGTGTTCGTTGGCCCCCTTGCTGAGCCCCACGTGGGGCCCCTCTGAGTCCCAAAGAAAAGAGAGAGGAGAAAAAAAACCTGTTGAGGCCAGTGATGGCTGCAGTCCGGTTAGAAGTGGTAGTCACGGTCCAATTGAAGGCAGTGGTTGTAATCCAAATTAGAGCAGTGGTCCCAGTCTGGATGAGGTTTTGGTCCTCCTCTCGATCCCACAAGTGGTCCCAGTAGGCTCTAAACCCCAAGATTATATCTCCTTCCATTCCAGCAGCAATGTCCAGCCCCTTTTCCCAGGGCAGGGAGTTTCACAGTAGGTGATTGTGAGGACTGCAACATCTCCTTATCAACAGGCCTCTTAACACCCAGCACATAGCCTGAGGGGTGGGGTGTGCTCTGGGCAGCTGCTGCAGATGGTCTATTGTTAAGCTTCTGGGAAATGGCATAGAAGGTGTAGAATACACAGTTTGGGTTACACCCATGCAGTGATGAACTAGTCCCAGCTCTTCTAACTAGGACAATAGGATTTTAAAGGCTTTGGGGGGCTATCGAGTCAATTCTTTTTCTATTGCAAATAATCGTGTCTCACACAATTCTAATTTTAATACACACTATTTTAGTAATTATTTTGATAATGTAAGCAAAGGTGTAGAATACTGGGCTTTCTAAACTCTGTTCATTAAGTATTCATAGCTTCTATCTTTATTGAATATTTCTGAAATAAAATAGAAATATGGCAAATATTGTAAAGCAATTTAATTTTGAAAGCCCCTCACAATGGTTATCCTATCAGTGAGTGATTCGTTTTATGGTTATCTTTCACTGGAGGTCACTGTTGTAATGATATTGCAGACCTGGTTAATTGTTTAAGTGTACCTCTCAAGTTTAAATGAACAGAGAACAAGAAGGAATGTGTCCGTTATTCTTCCCAGTGAAAATCAGGTCAAAAGGTGTCCTACAACACAGTAGCCCTCTCTCTAAAGTATGTCAGTTTTCTGTGGAGAATGCAGGAAGAAATAAATACCTGGGTATTTTTCCTTGGTTGGTTGGTTTGGTTTTTTTTTTTTTTTTTGGTTGTGGGGGTTTGGCTTTGTGGTTTGTTGTTTTTTTTATTATGTCAGGTTTCATCTGAATTGAAAATCTAATGAAAAACTTAAGCAAGGATTTCAAATATTGATTTCTTGGATCCCATGCCTTTGACTTTTTTAGCTCCTATGTCCGTGGACTTTTCTTGACTGTTCAGAGATTAAAATAGACAATGAAAAACTCCTGCCCCGATGTAACTTTATAAAAACATGCCCAAAGCTTAGTGACCTTCAAAGCTGGACCTGCGTACCATTAGTTACAGTCAGATGGATCAGATGCTTTGTTCTCAATATGCACATGAGGTTGTTTCAGCCACTTGAGTTTAATTTGAGAACTGTGGGTTTGTGTTGGTTTTTAATTGTATTTCAGATTAAAAGAATTTCTGTTTAAAAAAGCAGGATATGAGGCTTAAAGTGAAGTCCTGACTCATACAGTTCTTTTCTCATGCCAGCAATTATGCTAATAGAAAAAGAAAATTGCAAGATTTGACGATGGGCGAGAATGGTCAAGAGAAAAATATGTTTTGGTTGGGTCTGGTTTGGTTTCTTCCAGGAAGGCGTGCCTGCTCTATCTTTTGTCTAGATTGGATTATCTTTCTAAATCACTGTAGAACAGAAGAGTTTTCCAGTAAACATGAACAGCAATCCTTGCTAATGCCTATCAATCTGTCTTTTGAGATGTTAGCACTGTGAAGCAGTTCCATGAGAAAAAGCAAAGCTAGCATTATTAAATTGGCAGAAAACAGTGGTGGTCTAAGAGCTGTATCATTTCATATATTTAACTAAGGCTCTGTAGTGTTTGCCTGGTTTTCTATATTCAGACTCCCAATTTACCGCAAATTATCATTTTGTGTCTTGGTCCATTGATACAGAGTAAGGAAATGACCTCTGTTTGCTGCCACAGAAATAACAAATTTCTGCAATTTCATCATTTTAGTAAAGTTCCTGCACTTCATTCTTGTGCCTGTTGCAGTGTGTTCATTTAACTGTATGATTTAAAATGGAGAGCATTTGGCTAATTAGCAGGCAGCTGTTCACTTAAGTAAATGACTCATAGAGTGATATTTATGGTGCATAACTATTTTTCAAGCCTGGAGAAACTTGGGGAAAAAAAAGACACAAAAGCAGATGTTTATGCTTCTACATCAATGAAAAATGCTCTGAAAACCAACTGCTGCTTTCATTTAATGGCATTTTTCTCAGAACTTAGTGATAAACTGGTAACCCCAGCTTTTAACTAATGTCTTTCAAAATTAATGAGATAGCACTGTAAAGAAAAAATACAAAATACTTAATTTCCAGTACCTCATGTTAGCTAAATATGTAAAATGAATTATATTCATGACATCATATGAAGAGACCTCAAAGTTTATGATATGTATAGGCTTAATTAACATTTAGAGTACAGGAACTTGTAATTTGACTAAAGCTCTTTTTTTAATTTGCTTTTTTGCTTTGTAAAACAATTATGTGTAACGCAGTTCAGCTACAAATTGGAAAATATCAATCCCCATAAGCACCATACAGATTCCATTTTAAAACAGCATTACTACAGCAAAATTCCTACAGGGTTCCCTTTGGTCTGCTTTGAGAGTTTATAACATTCTAGATTTTAGCATTTGGAATTAGGACTTTCTGACATTCCCCATTAAGACTACCTTGTAGCCATGTTTCTTCTCCTCACGGGCTGGTTGTCACAGAACCTAAGACATCATCTTGGGAAGGGTTAGGGGTTTTCTTCCCTCTTCTCTCTGCTCTAACTGGCCTGGTATCTGTCCTACTGTGCCTCTCCTGCTGTTGAGTACTCTTCCACAGCTCCCTTTGTCTCTCCTTTTCTTGCTTTAATAAATATTCCTCTGGGTACTCAGGTCACTCAACTATAGCTCACATACAGTATAGAATCTGTTTTTAATAAAGAAAAAATACAAAAGAGAAAAAAATTTGTGTTCTTCCCCATTCCCTTTCTCTTTTAAAACTGAGCAGTGCCAACCGCTAATTTATGATTTCTGAGACTATATCAAGTTCTGAGTACAAAGTTCTGTGGCATTGCTGGGTGGATTAGGCAGATGAATAGTTTATTTTTTCATTTGATGTACTCCTGCACCCTGCATTCAAATTCTTCCAAGACTTTTCTGTAAAAGCTGTTAGTTAAAGTACACACTTTTTTGTTATTTTGAATTGATTTGGTTTTCCTTCTCATATAAATTAGGGGAATCTTTTAAAGTGGCATAGGTACCTTTCATCACAAAATTTATTGGGGGAAGGGGTGTTTTGTTTTCACTAGGATAAAGAGAAAGAATATTTCCTTTATGTAACCAGTATGCAGTTTAAAATTTTAGCAATACTCTTTAAGAGGGAGAATGGAATCATTGTAGGATAGGCATCTATTAAATAATTGTTGCATCTTTAAAGAGAAACCTGAGGTGGATCTGTATTTTGTGACTATTGATTAATGGACTCAGCAGGATTCATCTGGAGTTTATTTTGTTCAACACAAATTATTTTAAGCTAGACTTACTGCTGACAGGATAGTCAGTAGCAACCATCAAGGAATGGAACCAGACTGTCCAACCTTCCATAAACTGGAACTGCTTTACCACGCTTTGTCATTGTATTCTCTGTGACTGGTCTGGAAAAAATATCTTCCAGTTCAGTTTGGAAAGAAGGTGAACCAAGATGGTATGGGAAAGCATGTAAAGCCTAGATTTAAGTAAAAAATTGGAGGTTTGTTCCTCTTTTATCACCTGATCTATTATCTATTTTATTAATTTACAATCATAGCTCACAGTTACATTTAACTACCTTGGCATATAAAATGACTATCCTAGTTTTCTAAATAAAAAGGAAAAAGACAACAGAAGATTAGAGAAGCACATGTTATTGTCAAGATAAAACCTTGAGCTAAACTGCCAGCCTTCAGAAGCAGAACGACCTCCCAAGCTTGAGAGTACTTTAGGATTTCACTTTTCATCTCCCAGCAGCTTTGGAACAATTTCCTAAGTGAAACTTTACAACTGGTGTAATAGTTATTCTATGATATATTTGAAATAAAAATGTGTTCAATATAAAGCAAAATTTCAGCAACCTTAAAAAGATAATTATCAGTTAAAAACCATGGAAGGCTCTTGTAAAATGCAACATTGAACTTGTTTAGTTGCTTTCTCTTTTTAGTTGCTGAATGTTATTTGACTTGGAAGATTGCCACAAATCAGGCAGTAGTTGAACTGAAAAATACTAAATAAACTCTATTAGAAATATGGTTAGGTGAGTTATCTTTAGCAGAGAGAAGAATTATCTGCTAGGTGGGTAGTCTATAATGCTGTTCAGAATGAGAGTATTCAAAATTTGCATGAAAAATTTATCTAGACAGTATGGATTTAAATGGAGAATAGTAAAGGCTTAATGATAGTACTGGAACTGTAGTGTAAATAGCAAGGCATCTCCACAGTGCAATGGTAATACATGGTCATGTAAACTTCTATATATGCCCATTAGATGAGTAGTTAATAGCTCATTCCAATTTATATTATTTTTCTGATATTTAATGTTGTAAAGGTTGTGACTCAGTTCCTCAGTGTCACCGTGGTAGTGAACAGCCTAAAAGAAGTACAGTGAACAGTAGTGAACAGTGTAAAAGGAGTAACAGCAAATTCCTTTTGTATTTCCACCTGAGAGTCCTAAGGGAGCTGGAAGAAGAGCTCGCTAAGCCACTCTCCGTCATTTATCATTGGTTTTGATTACCAGGGAGATCCCAATTGACTGGAGGTTGGCCAATGTGACATCCACCCACAAAAATGGTTCAAAGAAAGATCTGAAGAACTACAGGCCTGTCAGCCTGACCTTGTTGCCAGTGAAGGTTATGGAACAGATCATCTCGAGTGCTATCACACAGAATGTACAGAACAAACAGAGGATCAAGCCCAGTCAGCATGGATTTAGGAAAGGCAGGTCCTTTGTGCCCAACACAATCTCCTTTTATGATCAGATGACTCACCTAGTGGAAGGCTGTGGATGTAGTCTACCTGGACTTCAGCAAAGTTTTGACACTTTCTCCCACAGCATGCTCCTGGAGAAGCTAGAACAGGTGCACTCTTCACTGGATTAAAAACTGGCTGGATGGTCAGGCCCAGAGAGTGATGGTGAATGGAGTTATATCCACCTGACATAAGGTCACTAGCGATGTTACCCAGGGGTCAGTTCTGCGGCCAGTCCTGTTAAATACCTTCATCGATAATCTGAATGAGGGGATGAAGTTCACCCTTAGTTAAGGTCACAGACGACACCGAGTTAAACAAGAGTTAATCTACGGGAGGGAAGGAAGGCTCTGCAGAGGGATCTGGACAGCCTGGATTGATGGGCCAAGGCCAATTGTATGAGGTTCAATAAAGCCAAGTGCGAAGTTCTACACTTGGATCACAACAACCCCATGCTGCATTACCAACTTGGGACAGAGTGACTGGAAAGCTGCCAGGCCTAAAAGGGCCTGAGGGTGCTGTTTGACAGCAGCTGAACTTGAGTTAGCAGTTGGCCAGGAAGGTCAACGGCATTCTGGATTGTATCAGAAATAATGTGGCTGGCAGTACCAGGGAGGTGATTACCCTTTTGTACTCAGCACTGGTGAGGCCACACTTCAAATCCTGTGTTCAGGATTTGAACCCCTCACTACAAGAAAGGCATTGAGGTGCTGGAGCATGTCCAGAGAAGGGCAGTGAAGCTGGTGAAGGGTCTGGAAAGTGAGTCATTTGAGGAGCAGCTGAGGGAGCTGGGGTTGTTTACTCTGGAGAAGTGGAAGTTTGTGGGAGACCTTATTGCTCTCCACAACTCTCTGAAAGGAGGCTGTAGCCCGGTGGGGGTTGGTCTCTTCTCCCAGGCAACCAGTGACAGGACAAGAGGACATAGTCTCAAGCTGCACCAAGGAAGGCTCAGATTGGACATCAGGAATAATTTCTTCACTGAAAGGGTGGTTAAGCATTGGAACAGGCTGCCCAGGGAGGTCACCATCCGTGGAAATGTTCGAGAAACAATTGGACATGGCACTTAGTGCTCTGGTTTAATTTGTGTGGTGGTGTTCGGTCAAAGGTTGGACTTGATGATCTTGAAGGTCTTTTCCAACCTTAATGATTTTGTGATTCTATGACCACTATTTAATTCTTCTAACTTCACTTCTCCATATTTTTCAATAGAAAACTATCATATCTCTAAGATTTAATGTGTAATACTGCATCTCCATTGGAACACAAAGGTATAATCTTTGCTTAAGAATTTCTAGTAGAGGTTATATGTTCATCTTTTTGTTAGAGGGATAAATTATAAGGCTTTCAGCAAGGAAGGAAGGAATACTTTTTCCATCTTATTTGCAATTTACTGCCTTTATGCAGTCCAGGCATGCACTCAGTGAGCTGGCAGCATGTAGAGTGTTCGGGAACAGCTTCCTCAGATAAACTTGCATTTTAATGAAACTAGATTGAGTTTGGGAAGGAGTGCACTTTCAGCTGACATCTGTTGGTCCATCAGTATACATCTAAGAAAATCAGGATAGGAGTTCGCTTAGCACCCAAAAAAAAGGATTTATAGAGCAGAAAAATTAATCCAGTATTTGGCTTTTTGTGGCACATATAATGACTACTGATCAACTCTGCAGCAGATTTCATTGCTACTTTTTTTTGGTAGAAAGCATATAAGTGCTTATCCAAGAAAAATAAAATTCTCCTGGGCAATATATAAGGTATATTTGAGATGGTGAATTTAATATCACAAGTCCTTTGAAATAAAACACTGCCATTTGTCAAAGTAGATTTGAATTGAAGTAGAAGATGCGTTGGAAGGGGGAAAAAATGAGAATTAAGTTGTTCATTTATTGAAGAGGTGAAATTAAAGCATCTACTCAACAAGTAAATCTAGAATTTTTTTAATGAAAATTTTTTAGGCATATTGACATCCAAACACAAACAAAATACATTCACTCTGATGTTTTATGCATACAAAGATAATGTGAATGAGATGGAGGAGAAGAAGAGAGTCCTGGTACTCAGAAATGGTATATTGTCTGAGGTAAATAAATAGTACATAAAACCTGAAGATGATCCAAAGTAAAAAGGGGACAATCTCCAGAGTTAATATACAGCAATCATGTGAGAAGCCTACTAGGTTGCTTACTTCTTTCTTGGGCTTCAGAATTTCTTATAAAAACTAAACAAAAGGCAAATACTAAATATATTCTTTTAAATCTTCAGTTGCATAATTCTCACCCCTTGTAGAAAAGATATGTGAATTTACCAATTTGCAGTGAAATTGCGTAGTCCAGAATCAACAGTGTCTTCCTGTTGGATTAAACATAATATCCTTCCTTTCAAAAAACACTGTCTTCCACCACTAGATTAAACCAGTGAAGTGACACTGAGGGATTTCTTTATTTATTTATAGGCTAAGATTAATTAAATATTAATCACTTGAGCAGTTCTTGGTACATTAGGTTTGCTAAATACACCGTTGCTGGTATAAGACAGGCAGAAGGCAACGACTTTTACGTATCTCCCATGCAGGGTAATAAAGGATTAACAACAATATATGAACCACGGGGTGTTATTTCATTGCACAGATATCCTGGGCTGTGATTCCAAATATAATGAATTGAAAGTCTTTCTCAATGCATATACATTCAGTCTAGACCAGGCCACCTCAAAGCAGCAAGATGGCTGCTGACAGGCAGAACTGTAACATCTCAAGGCAGTCTGTGGAGGGGACATTTCAAGTTTCTGCTCATGGGTGGCAGGATTTCTCATAGGAAAAAGAGTTTTCTAAAAAGCAACTTGAAAAATGCTAATTACCAGCAGGAATTGCTCCTGTTACATAGACCATTTAGTGTTACACTGAGCTAGAGAACACAAACATGGCTTTAAGGGTTTGGCAACAGGGAGGCTTTGCTCTTCTGGTTATTTGCAATGGAAAGCAGGTGCAGTTCCACTTGGCTGAAAGAGACAGACTCTGGAGAGCCAACAGCTAAACACTGCAGAGAAAATTCTGTGTTGCCGGAAACCAGTGGGGCTGGGGCTTCCTTTCAATACTTCTGCCTCCTGTGTCTGCTTGGAAAGTCTGCGATAACTTAAAATGGCTTTTCCCCAAGGAAAGCTGCCCCCGAGGAAAGCTCTAGGAGAAATAGAAATATTGCCCCTTACTGTCTGCTTGGAGAAACTGAGGGAAATGCCTGATAGGAAGAGTTTCATTTGCTCTTTCCTGATGGACCCACGAAGCAATTCTAGGGAATAAGTGATGTAACACAACTTCATGCTATTGCCCAAATTTCTAGCAAAACTGCATGATTTACTTTAGCCTAAGTACATGATTGATAGTTTTATTTGGTAAATCTCCAAAAACATGGTTTTGGTGAGTTGTTAAAGTCGTGCAGGGGTACACGTCTCATCCCTGTAACTCAAATGGTGAGTGGGTTATTTTTTTCCTCTTTGACTCTGCTCTATGTTCTTCAAATGGAAAATTAGCCTCTGTTGTTTTCCATACATGTCTTCTTTACATTTTTGGAAGGAAAAGCAGGTAAGTTCTGTGCAACCTAGCTGTAGGTGGTCATTGTGTGCCTCTGCATGCCTTTTTCAGTCCAAATGATGCTATGATTCTGTGAATAAACCTATTTTCCTCATTTAAAAATAGCCACAGTTTTGTAATCCCTTGCCAAATAAGCATCAATTTTATCTATTTTAAGTCATTTATATTTTTTCCCCTTTTGTAAATCTACAGTAACTGAAATGTCAGCCTCAGAAAACAAACTATTTTGCAGGCTGTCAGCAGTAGGCGACACCTCTCCCAGTCACACATACAGGACTGTAGAGGAGAATTGTTTAAACAGGCATTAGATCTTATGAAGTGAGTAATTCCTTTTCGTTAAAGAGCAAAGAGTGGAAAGCGAGGACTAAAAGAGCCTTGAACCCAAGGTTTGGTGAGGATGAGAAATGAGTTACTAACCTTTCTGCTGAATAGGCTGGATTCACAGCAGGCCAGGATCTAGCAGCCTAAAAGGTCACTGGTATTTCAACTAAACAGAGACATGGCTACACTTGGATTTTATGTTTGTCACATTTTGTGAAGGTATGTTATTATATGTTTAATGATTACCAGAACTGCTTTGCAAAAAGAAAAATATACTTTATGTGGGAGGGTGCATAAGCTGATGTGTAAGTATCCATGTGTCATGCAGGGACTTTATGCAGGAGGGTGTTACCTTTGATGGCTAAACTGCCAGGTAATTCGAAACACAATAAATGGATGCATTGAGGACATCATGCTATAGGCCAACGGGGTGTATCAGACATTCAAGTTCTCCAGAATTTTGTGACTGCAATCTGTTTTAATCATTTCCAATCTATACTTGTAGGCTTAAGCTGAGACCCTCAAAGTTTTTATATCTGCTAAGTCCCTATTTTAGAAATGAAATTCCCTTAGGAAAAAAAATCTAAACCCCATTTTTTTCCACTACAAGATAAGTTCATCATTATGTTTGTCATTTGGAAACATCATTCTAAGACACAGCAGGGAAGTAAAGAGCTGCACTAGAACCTGAACCATCACCAAATAAAGATGTCATTCCCTGAATATTTCTCTTCCACAGATGGAAGACTAGTTTTTAGATATCTGTCACATACTGACTAGGAGTATACATGGATAACACCTGTTTGATTATATATATATATATACATTCACTTTTTGTCCATTTGGCCATAGTTGGAAGTATTTCTGAAAGTACCAGGTCCCATGCATGTGTAACAAAAGACGTGGCTTTTATGCCATAAGCAGTATCTGCTAGTATAGCATATAAGGTGACTTTATTCTTGTGTAGCATGTTAACTGACAGAAAAGTTTGCTTTTGGGTCAAATGAACCTGTTGGGAATTTTCTAACTGAATTTTGAGATGCTGTCTTTAGCCTCCGTAAGAGGAATATTCAAAGTAAAGCAGAAATCTCATCGCTGAATTCAACTGTTTTTAAGCCAGGCCTTTCAAAATAGAGAAGTTGTCTTAATTTTTTTTTTTTTTTTCATATAGTGAATAGTTAGAACGAACAGATTAATTTAGGACACATCTAACTCCACAAGACATGCAGAGAACCCCTAATTTTTTCAGAATTTAGATATCTATAGGAAAACAGTTTGTGCACTTATTCAACCACTATCACATTTAATTTTAATTTTATTTTAATTTTTTTGTTTTATCACTTTACTGATCATTTGTGAAATGCTAGAGATACATACTGCATCCCCATATTTTTCTGTATCAGAAATTTAATCTTGTCAAATTAGCAATCATTGCCTCTGGGTGCTATTTTGCCCAGTCAGGCTCATCAGAAGTATTAGGTAAAGTCACAAACTCACTTCAGAAGAAATCAGCAGAGAAGTAACCTTATCATTGTAACAAATGCAATATTGTACCTTGTTTATTTTTATTTATGCTGGCAGACAGCAAGTGGCATAGTGTCAGGTGACATCACTAATGGAAAAACTCCAAGAACACATCCTTAACGTCTACTTTAAATATGACTTCTTTCGGCTTCTTTGGCCATGACTCCATTGTTGAATTATTCAGGTACTGCTCTTGCTGGAAATACTTTTGTCATCGTATGCCAACATTTAATATATGTCAGAAAAGTTAACTGTTGTTTCTAAAAGAAGAATGTCAGCTTCTCATGTAGCTGGGATGCTCAGTGGTCTAGAACAACATGGCTGTAGATCTTTTTTAACATCCTTGGTTTTTCCACAGTAACATTAGAATCACCTGAGCATTTCTGTTTTCCTTTCAGGAAAAAGTTTGGGGTTTTTTTCCTATGTAAAAGTGGCAGAAATTCCTTTTTAGTCAGAACTCTCACAGGAATGAACACTAGAAATAGCCCAAACACTACTGAGGATAAAACATAGCTTACAAAACTGGAGCGAAACACAATTTATATGAATCCATAATGCAAGCAGAGTTTAAGAGGTACTCTGAAGTGACTCATACTCTAAACTCAGAAGAGCAAGTTGACTCCAAATCCTAGTCAAGCACAGTATAATCACTTTAAACTCAGAAAAGTCTTTACCTATCTGAGAAAGGCAGGAAAAGAAAGCACGTAAATTCTCCCTAACCCAGTTCAGTTGAGTCTTCTTCATAAGGTTAAAGACCACAATTTTGGCAAAGAATAATTTTTTTTGTAGTCCCTGAAGCATAATTGGTAGATTAGGCGGCACATAACGAGTCCCACATCAGTAAAAATGTTGAATCTCAATAGAATAAAAATTTCTCTTGATGGTATAAATACAAATACTAGTATCTGTTGTTTCTCGTGCCTCATATCCATTTTTGGTGGAAGGGGACAGCCATCAGCTCATTAAAATGTAGGCACATCCCAGAGACACCAGCAGAAGCCAGCTCTGTTACCTCAGTCTGGCCAGGACATAATTTGTCTTCCTAGTGCCGTACTCCTTGTCTCTTTGGCAAGCCAAGTTTCTTTCAGTTAACTGCAAAACAATCCAATGTACAGACAATCGTTTGGCCTTTTAAAATGAACTCTGGTCAGTTTTGCTGCAGTTATCTTTTCTTGCGGTACTGCTTTCCAAATAGAGGTGTGTTCATTTGCACAGACAACATGTATTCAACTTTTGCTGCTGTTTATGTCTCAGTAGATCAACTGGTGTCAAATTCAAAGTAGCTATTCGTTTCTTCAAGAGACTCTCTTCTGTAAGCAGTTCTCTATGGTTTTTCAAGCCAGAGTAGTTAAAGTCAAAATGGTCTCTGTTTTGATGACAGGACATTGCACAGGACATTGCTTTCAGCCCTTTCACCAGCTTTGTTGCCCTCCCTTGGACACATTCTAGGATCTTTACATCCTTCTTAGATTTTGGGGTCCAGAACTGGTCACAGCTCTCAAGGTGAGGCTGCACCAATGCTGAATACAGAGGGGTAATCACATTTTTTGACCAACTGGTGATGCTGAGCTGGATGCACCCCAGGATGGGGTGCAATTTGTACTTGTGCCCAGCATTACTTTCTCCCAGCTGCAGAATCTGGCATTTGGTTGGACTTGTTAAATTTCATCTCATCCATCATCGCCCAATTTTCCAATCCATCTAGATCCTTTTGCAAGTCCTCTTGTCCCTCAAGAGAGTGAGCAGCACCTCCCACTTTGGTATCATCAACAAACTTGCTAATGGTGCATTCGACTGCTGCATACAGACCAGGGATAAATATAATGAACAGAACTGGCCCCGGAATTGAGCCCTGAGGATCACTGCTGGTGACCATTGCCAGCCAGATGTGGTCCCATTCACCACAACCCTTTGACCTCTGCCCTTCAGCCAGTTCCTTGCCCAGCACATCATGAACCTGCTCATTCCACAGTTGGGCAACTTGTCCAGAAGGATGCTGTGAAGGACATTATCAAAAGCCGTACTAAAAATCCAGAAAAACTACATCCATCATGTTACCTTCATCCACTACACGGAAAACCTCACCATATGAAATCAGTTTAAACAGGACCTTCCCTTTGTGAACTTGTGTTAACTGTGCCTAATGATTGCACTGTCCTTTAATAGTACCTGGTAAGATCTTCATAATTTTTGCAGGAACTGAGGTTAGACCAACCGGTCCGCAATTTCCTGTGTCTTCCCTCATACCCTTTTTATAAACTGGAATACTGTTGTCTAGCTTCCAGTTAGCAGCACCTCCCCACACTCCCAAGATCTTTGACTGAGAGCAGCCCTGCTGTAATGTCCACTAACACTGGTAGATAAAAAATTAGATATGACCTGACAATTGCTCTTGCAGCCAAAAAAGCCATCCTTGGCTGCAGCAGCAGAAGTGTGGCCAGCAGGTCGAGGGGGGTGATTCTGCCGCTGTACTCTGCTCTCATGAGACCCCACCTGAAGTGCTGTGTCCAGGTGTGGAGCCCCCACAGTAAGAAGAATGTATGTGTGTTGGAACAAGTGCCAAGGAAGGCCATGAAGATGGTCAGAGGCCTGGAGCACCTCTGCTGTGAAGAAACGGTTGGGGCTGTTCAAGATGCAGAAGAGAAGGCTCTGGAATGCCCTTATAGCAGCCTTTCAAATACTTAAAGAGGATTTAAAAGAAAGATGGAGAGAGACTTTCTGCCCAAGGCCTTTAGTGGCAGGACAAGGAGAAATGGCTTCAAACTGAAAGAAGGTAGATTGGATATAAGGAAGAAATTTTTCACAGTGAGGGTGGTGAGGCACTGGAAGATGTTGCCCTGAGAAGGTGTGGATGCCTCATCCATCCTGGAAGTGTTCAAGGCCAGGTTAGATGGGGCTTTGAACAACCTTGTCTAGTGGAAGATGATCCTGTCCATGGCAGGGGGGTTAGAACTAGATGATTTTTAAGAGTTCCTTTTGAACTAAACCATTCTGTTATTCTACGACTCTGTGATGTTACAGAATTTTGAAAGAGTATTCATAATAGCTCTGGTGACCTGGAAAATTCAAATTGTGTGAGCATATTTTGCCCTTCTTATCTTCCAATAGATATTTTTTTATCTTGCTCAAATGAACGATACCTAGCTTGAGAATTATTATCCATTGCTGTGTTTAAAAACAGGGAAGAAAGCCAAGTATTTTGAATTTTCAGATTTATCTCTTGTATTTTTTTGTGATTTTTTTTGGTATTTCTCATTGCTCCCTCCCAGCTCACCCTCTGTTTTAAAGACACTTTACAGGCAACCATTTTTAAGTTCGTCTTACTGTTATCGAACCTTACCTTTGTGCATGTATCTACCATGTATGTCATAGAGGGCAAATACGCAGTTTCAAACTACAGCTGATGGTAAAGTTAGCTTGTAAATACATATATCCATGAAGTTCATGGCCCAGGAAGCCGCTGAAAGTATGACATAAGTGTAATGAGACCCAGTCCCCATTCATTCTTAGGCAACCTGTATTTTGTACAACAGCACAGGAAAGATTCCAACATCCAGTTTTGCTATTCATAATGGGCTGAGCATAGACTGACTTTGAAAAGGGCTTTAACTTTATTACTTGTGTCAGTCCTGAAAAATAATTTTGGGAAAAAAATTGTCATTCTCCACTGAAATATAATGTTATGCTGTTTATAAATGTGTGAGTCCAATCGACCAACGCCCAATCTTGGGGAAAACAACTAGGTTTTATATCACATTTTGGCTTTGCACAAAATTCGGATGATATGCTCAGATGTTCATGCCAAGAAAGAAAATAGATTTTTTCCAAATAAATAATGATACAAATCTACCGCTTATAGAGGAGGGATTGAATACTTTAGCCCAAGCATCTTGACTTTTCCTAATCCTTAACAAAAATTAAAAATATGTAAAGAATAATTTTTTTTTGGTTCTTTTCAATGCACAGACATTGTCAAAAGCATTACTCAAACTCATATGTGGTACTTTTTTAAATGGTCACTTATGCAAAGAAATATTAATTTAGGCTATGAAATGTTTATCTCCTTGCACATATTTTTGGTTAAATTATTTATGAAATCTCTTCTGCCAAGACCGGAAAGAAAATTGCAGTTTTGGAATCAACACAGTGTTGTTTTGTTATTCCTTAAGGTGTTTTGCATCTTCTAAGTGTTAATGATGTCTCTTTCCAACTCCACTCACAAGTTTTTCAAAGCCCATTTTAATCATGCAGTGTATCATCATGCTGAACACTTGATAGAGTGTCTGGCCCCATTGAAGTTGACAGCAAAATATCCTTTGAATTCAGGAGACAAAACAGCAGAATGAATCTGGTTTCAAGGATAACTTGAGTTACATGAGCAAAACAATGCATTTCTCCCGTTATGATGGTTGGTTCAGCTGGAAACTTCTCAGGCTTACATGGAGCTGACCAGAGGGCCAGGTTTTGATTCTATGCACCACCCTTCTAGGAAGGGCTAGTTTCAAATAAAAAGTGAAATTTCCACCTAGGTTTCAATATAAACAGGTTTGCCCTTTTCTTAATGCAGTAGGCAAAGAGGTAAAATAGTATCTGGGATTTTTCAAAGTCTCAGTATGAGATACTTGCCAATGTAATTTTTACATTCTATAAATAAATAATTCCTTAGCCTCAGGGAGCATAGAAAGCTAACATCTGTTGGGTTCATAACAGCAACTGACTTCTCAGGATGCTTATTTATTAACATTTTTCACCTGTCTTGTCAAAACTGCACACCTTGCAGGAGTACAATGAACAGCTGCAAAAAGTAGCAACACAGAGGAATAATGAAGGTTCATACCAGTAATGCAGTGATTTTTCCTTTGAGTGTATTTTATTTCAGTTTCAAGTGGTAGGCCCCTTTCTTGCAAAACTTTATGATTGGAAAAGAAGAGTCTTCCTTTGAGAACATCTGTAGTAGGAGCAGGAAAGGATGTAGTAGAGAAATCTGTACAATGAGTAGATGGCCTTGCTGAGATTGCAAAACAAGCAGAGTGAATCAGGCCACTTTTAAAATTACGTCTTTAACTGAAATAGTGAAGCAGCTCATTTGGAGCTGTTTGCTTCCTTGCAGCATGAAAAAAGTTCTGGTGAAGGGTCATTCCACTGGCAGCAGGCAGTCTCAGTGGAGATCCAAACTCTTGAGTCATTGCTTACATCATTGTGACAAAAATAGTGTCACTCAAGGTTCTTTATTATACCTGTGCTTTAAATTCTAATCCTTAACAGATTACAGTAATTCTTTTTAAATATCTTATCAGAGTATAGCAAAAACTTGTTTATGGACTAACTCAGCTGCAAGAATTGAGCCAAAAGTACTAACTGTGTGCTCTGCACAGTGAATGTGTAATTGTTTGCCATTTCCTTTTAAGGAAATGGCTTGGTCAGTTATGTCTCTAATTTAAAGAGATTAAGACACTTTAACATCCAAGAGGAAACTAGAGAATAACAGTAAGATTTCCCTCTGCACAAAGTATTTCAGCATTGAAACATGTTGGAGCAGTAACATACCTGGTTATGCACGTATGGAGGTGCATGCATACCAAAACTTCTGTGGTTATAGTATTCTGGTGTGGTTGCTCTGGTACTTCAAAGATCTATTCTCTCTGTCCTGTACATTTTTCCACATTAAAAACGATGTTCTTACTGTGAGATGGGCTTCAAGTAGATCCTAGCGGTATAAGGGTGAGGATTAGATGAGCCTTTGGAAGAAATTAAAACATTCTAATTTATTAAAAAACCTCCATAGCATCTTAACTCTGCAATTACACTTTTTGTCAATTTAGTGGACAACCTAATATATATGTCTCAAATCTAATTTTATGGGACAAAATTTCCTAGGAAACTTCTCAAAGGCCTTGAGATATGATAGATACAGCCCATGGAAGCAGACGGCAGACTGCCTGTTTGGAAATTGTCTGAAGAGGAGCTGGAAAAGATCTGCTCTCAGAGAAAGCTCCTTTGTGAGAGAATAGGATTTCTTGCAAAATGTTCACCTTCCTCTTACAAGGTTTTTCAGCAGGTTGCTGACTTGGGCTTTTCACAACAGTGTTAAAATGGAAACCAAAGCAATTTTCTGGCTTATATTCCAGGAGGTGCTAAGTAACTGGAATCCTTTGTTTGTCATTCCTTGCTTGACTAATGCCGATGTTTCCTGGTTTTTCACTCTTGAATGCAAAGATGTGTTTAATTACTCTTATTCATGAAATCCATAAGTTTCAGTACCTCGTTTATGGCTAGGCTGAATATAATAGAGATTTCTTTCTCTCATGCTTGGAAAGGAAATCTTTGCCTGTTCTCAGGAGAATAGTTACTGCATTTTGTGACTTTGTTTAAAAATTAACCAGGAAATAAAATACCTTCCCCTGTAATGGAGTAAAGTCTAACCTGTTCATATTAAGTCACCATGTCTTTTACATTTCCAAATGTGCAGAGACGTTTGCTTAATGTAACACTAGAGAAAGGGATTAGTTTGTGTTTTTGTCATTGAAAGCTCTCTTTCTTTTTCCTGTATTCTCTTTGAAGTAGTGCGAGTAACACTTTAAAATGTGTCAAAAGTTATTCTGACTCGGGAATGGGTACTGACCCAGAAATCTAGTGATCATTTACAAATTTAAACACAATAGCACTTTCTTTTCATGTGAAATCCCAGCTCCATGCAACTTCTTAGCACAGATTTTCCTCATTTTACTGTACTTTCATAGCACTTACTGGTTTTCCATTGGGAAGAGCATCATCTATTATTTATCTATAGCTTCAAGCAGCCTCTTTGCATGCTTCTTTCAAATATGAAGCAGACCACACTTTTTCAGCAGAGAGTAAGTTTTATGGAACATAACACTTCATTAAAAAGTTTCCAAGTTAAATTTATGTATTTGTACCTACTTATTTGTAATGCATTATTTTCATTTTGTTTTGCATAAGTAAAGGCTCTGTGCAATATTTCAGGAAAGGACACATGCAAATCCTTTTTAGGTTTTGGTGAAATTACCTGTTCCTTTCCCTATAGTAGTGGACAGATTATTGTGCTGTCTTGTGGCTTGAAACGTAAGGAATTCCTTCTTTCTCGTAGTTCATAAAAAATTGAAAACAAAGAGTAGTGCTGCAGTCTACCTGTAACAGTGTGTCAGAATTGCATTTATCATTTCAGTCTGTTAGCAGGTGTTGATCCTCAGAGGATAAGCTAGCTGGTACTACTGAAATGATAGGACAGGGACTTCTTATGCTGCCCAGACAGAAAGGAGTTGTGGTTGGCCCCACCAGGGAAAAATGTAGGCAGTGGCTAAAGTGATGTTTGGTTAGGTCTGATGGGAAAAAAACTATTTTGGAAAGAGACTAACTGAAGTGCTGAGTACCTCAGTTAACTTGACTCACAGTATTACACTGCTTGAGTGAGGATATTGTCATATGGAAAGCCCTATCCTTCATATAAGACATTATGTCATCTGCAACAATATGCAAAGGAAGGAATGCATTGCCCTGTGCTTCAGCTTAACTCCAGCTCTTTACACTTTCCCAAGATTCTGAGCACAGTCAGGTAGTAGCTGACAGAGATATAAGTTTCGGCTCACAGAGATACGAGTTTGCTTGATTTTGCTCCCTAAGTTTGCTACAACCTAGGATCCAAAATCGTCAATATTCAGTCTCAACCCAATGGACAGTATCTTGTAGTTTATCGGGCTTCTTTGTCACTACAAGCTTGATAAGTGCAGTCTCAAAAGTGTTCCCATTGCTGCATAGAAGTACCTGATATATCACTTTAGATTATGAGGGGTTTAATCTGTTTTGTAAAGTATGTATTCCCACTTCACTCTCTGTCTCAATCCTCCAGTAGTATGTTTATAACAATATACAGAGCCTACAAATATGCATAGAGGAATAGCCCAGTAAAGATTTTTTACAGTTAGAAAATGCCATTAACATTTCAAAGTTTTTCCCCTTTCACAGTAAATATGGCGCAAAACTTGTGTGTTTAAGTTATGATTTAGAGACTTTGTACACACTTGTTTGTGATATATAGCATATCAGACATGGCTTGGTTGCTTATGAATAAATTCAGGTAAATTTTTCATACAGAGTAAAAAATCCATCATAATATTTGTGGATTAGAAATACTTGCAGCACTGTATTACTTCATTCATATACATAATCCCAGAAAAGTCAAGGTTAGAAGGAACCTCTGAAGACCATCTGTTCCAAAGTGCAAGGCTTGTGTTAGGCTACCCAAGGACCTCTCAGGTTGTCTTGAATGTTCCCCGTGAAGGAGATTTCACCACTTCTCTGGGCAACCTGTTCCAGTGCTTAATTATTCCACAGTGTAGAATTTTTTTTCTTATGGAGTTTACACTGAAGCAACTTCACCCCTTGAAAACCCCTCACATCTTATCACTGGACATCCTTGTGAAGAGAGTAACCCAGTCTGCTCTATGACTGCCTTTTAGATATTGCAAGACTGTGGTTACACCTCCCCGAGCCTTCTCTTCTCTAGGCTGAACACAGCCAATTCCAGCAACCTTTCTTCCTGTCAACTTCTCCAACCCTCTGATCATCTTGTTGACTCTCCACTGAACTCCTACAAATTTTACATGTCTCTCTGTCTCAGTTTAATGAGACAGAAGTGTTTTGCTAAGGAGGATGAGTTATAAGGAAGACCAAAACTCCTCCGTCTAAGCAATTGTAAATCCAAAATTAAGAGGTTCCAATTGAGAAAATGTGGAGAAAAAGAAAATAACAGCCCTTTTTTAAAGGATATATGTGTATTGGCAGAACAACAAAAGAACACAAAACAAAACCCAACCGAACAATAGCCCTATACCCAAAAATCCCTTTCAATGAAAAGTGAACAGTTCAGTTTGTGCTTTTTGGTGCAATTCTAACCACAGTCAGCAGGGGGCGCTGTTGGATTGCTGGAGGTCAGAGCCTGCAGTGCTTCGGGTCGGTCAGCAGGGGGTGCTGTTGGGCGCTGGCAGTCACCACGTGGAGGCCCCCCCCCCAGGTGTGCTTGGGGGGCGAGGTGAGGGGGCAGGGGGGTAAGAAGAAGAAAGAAAGGGTTCTTCCCAAAGGGAATTCATGATGTCTGCTGCTGGCCCTGTGACTTCCCCTTTCCTTCGCAGAGGCGCACCAAAACTGCTGCCAAAAACACAGGAGCCGGGGAAGGGAAAAACAAAAGTGGCTCTCTCTCTTTTCCCAAAAACAAAAATAGTTCCTCACCGATGAAATCCAAGCAAAGTCCACGCAGGCTGGGCGGAGAGGGGGCAGAAAAAAAAAACGTGCCAGCAAACTAGGCAGCCAGCCTGAGAACCAAGCAGCCTCCCAGCTCCTGCCACACACACCCTTCCTTGTCCCCCCAGCCACCAAAAACTGAGTGTCCTCCTTCCCCTCTCCCTGAGCTATTAGCTTGGAATGTCAAACTGTGGCCACTTCTTTGTGTTTTCGCAAATACCCAAGGCAACATCAATCTGCCCATTTAAACATCACCCCACCCCCCCCCACACACACACACACACATACCATGAGGCAGGGGGAAGGGAAAAATTCGTGTTTAGTTTTAGAACAAGTAAACCCATGACACTCTCCTGAACTGGGGAGACCAGGACTTGGGAGCAGAGCAGTGTTTCAGTGTTTCAGTTTGGGCCTAACAAGTGCAGGGCAGATGGGGCATTCCCACGTCCCTCCATCTGCTGGCAGTACTCCTACTGTTGATGGAGCGTAGGATGCATTTGCCTGCTGGTTCATGTTCAGCTTGAACATAAACATGTCCATGGGCACCAGGACCTGCAGGGTGTGTTCCACAGAGCTGCTAACCTCACAGTCAGACCCTAGCCCATATTGCTGTGTGCAGTTGTTCTGGATGCAGTAGTTCACATTTATCTTTGTTAAACCTTGTAAAAATCTTCTTGTCCCAATCTTCCATCTGGTTGATGCGTTTGTGTGTTCTTGCAGCTGTTCTCTTTCTCCTTCCATTTTGATATCACCCACAAACCTGGTGAGAGTACAGTCACTCCTGTTACCCAGATCATTTCTAAAAATATTGAATAGTATTAGACCCAGTGTCCAGGCTGATGAACAATCCAGTGGTAATCAGCTGCCACTTGAACTTCAAGGCATTGATCACCACCTTTGAGTCAAGGTTACCTGGTTTTCCATCCATCTTGTGATCTGCTTAATAAGTTCAGCTTATTTCTTACCTGCTTGTCCATAACAACATGTGCATGAGGCATGATGTTGGGGACACTGCATATACATGCAGACATACAGATGTATATAGACAGAGAGTATTGTCCCTATGTACTGCTTTAGCAAAACTGTGTTATCATCACAGTTCTTGGCAGAGGTGATAGGCTCTTGTATAATCTTCGTCAGCAATAAGTTTAAGCAGCTAAATCATCTTTCAGAAATGACTCTTTGTTTTATTGATGCTTTAATTAACAACCATGCTACTAAAATACTAAATCTAGAAATGTCTTTGTGGCAGATTCTAGTGGATTCATCATATTGGACAAAAGGATCAATTGTTAAAGCACAGAGTAATGCCAAACCAACTTTTTTCCATGCAATGCCATTCTAACTGAGCTTTCATTTATGAAATGGCATGCAGCTATTACATTATATTGTTTGAAGCACAAGCAGTCTGCTTTTTAAAGGCATACAGTAAATTAAGTTAGTCATTTTCTGATTGCAGACCTCAGACTTTGCCCAGTCAAATACTCACACAGATGCTGCTAATGAGAGCAGTTGTGTGTTCAGATTGTCTTCAATCTTTGGAGCGCTAACGGGAAGAAAAGCTGTAACTTCAGAACCCTGACACTGGATAGAACTGAGTTTGTGGGCCCATGTGTGTAAGACAGGAGGTCTGGCATTAACACACCACCTGCCTCTTCTAATTTAGTAGAGTTAGTCATACTGAGTCTTAATAACACAAGGGAATGTAGCAACTCAAAAGGATTTTTAACAGGATTTATAGAGAAATTGCCTCAAACAGGGAGGTTACTTTCAACATCATTCTTTGATTGGCTCAGAGATCTAAAGTGCATAATATTAGATGCTGTAGACACTGGCAATTCATATGCTCTAGAATCAATGCTTCAAAAGAAGCTTTGAAATTAATGCTCTTCTAGTTATAAAACTCACAGCTCAAGTAATTGGTCAAGGTCCACTCCTGATTTTCAGTAAATTGTTTAGAAGGAGGTAAAAAATCATCATTTAATACTTTGTTGAGATTGCATTAAGGTTTCAGTGCAAGTTTTTTCAAAATTGGTGCTTAATTTGTTGAGATTTGGCATATATGAAAGTAAGACAAAAATATATCTTACCATGTGTCTGCCAGAAATCCCTTCTAGATAAGTTATCCTAATGAATTTTAAAAATTTCTAGAACCTGTTTTCCATCTCCCTGAACAAACTGGTAAGTCTCTCAGTGCATGTAATACATCTCATCATGGCATATATTGGCAGTGATATCCGGCAAGCAGCCTGTACTCACTGGAGCCTACATTCTCGTTTTCCTGCAGTGGCTCTGCTGTCAGAGTAGTAAAAGTTTTCAATCAGATGGGAATTGAGCTTTGTATCATCCATGTCCATTTATATGGAAAAATTTTGGTGGTTTATATGATTTCAGTGGCAAGATTCCATTCTGTTCCCTGTGTGGTTTCCACCTTCTTTTTAAGCTCCGTTAGTTTATGTTCTATTATTGTGACCAGCCCTTAGAATAATGATTACAAATTGCCTCAGAATCAGTTAACCAAGAACTTAACACATCTGCAACTTGTTACGATATTCTCATTTTGTTAATGTGGTAGGAAATCCTGGGAAAGATTTTGTGAGAGGAATCTTACTTATGTTTTTTTTAACATATATATAGTAGGGGAGCAAATAGAAAATTTTATAATTTACAAGAACAGGTTGGCTGGGGCTTTGAGCAGCCTGGTCTAGTGGAAGGTGGCCTGCCCATGGTAGGAGGGTTGGAACTAGCTGATCTTTAAGGTCCCTTCCAACCCCCTTCCAAACCATTCTATGATTCTATGATAATCAACTGAATTCTATGATAATCGAATCCTATCTAATAAACTGATTCTATGATAATCAAGTGAATCTTCCAGATCAATCATTTCCACAAACGGTGTTGGTAGCACACTTTCTGATGCTCAACCAGAATCCATATGCCAAACACTGGTCTTGTCCATCGAGTGGCTCCAGAAAAGTGAATCTGGGTGGGCTTCTGCTTTTCTGAAGGAACTTCAGTGCTGTAAGCATCTGCTCTCCTCACTAGGGACAGGTAAAATTTCCATGGGAGAGGTTCCCTTTCTAAGGGGAAGTGATCAAGAAGGCCCCCAACTTAAATTTTCATTCCTTGAAAGATAATTCTCTTTAGGAGAAGATTTCATCGGCCGTTCACAGTCCTTGTTTTATCCACCCAGTTAAGCTGCATATTTAGATAAATGTTTTTGAAGGACTTGGGCCAGATTGAAATCAGCCCGAGATACGTCATGTGTTTCTGACCTCCCATCTAGAAATGTCCTCAGTTAAGCCCCAGTCCTCCTAAACTCCCAAGTAGTACCAGTCTGAATTAATAACAAATCCGTGTTTCTGGCTTTGTGGACTTTGCAAGGAGAGACTATGAATATGAAAAATTATAAGTTTTTAGTAATTTTCTGAGTAATTCTTGCTCTTACTATTATTTATAGATAGCTCATGGTATGTTTTCAGCAAAGTAGGATATCAGCATTTGATGTAGTTGTGAATTTTGGAATTTAAACTGAGATACAGACTTAGTCTAATTAAAAAAAAAATCTGGTATCTTTTCTTAAACTACTAGTTAACTTTGCATTAAAATATGCATTTGAACCTGTAAGAGGAATGGAGATTTAAGAATTTTCTCCTGATCCATTTCAAAGTAACCTGAGTTAATAATATGTAGATTCAAGCAATTTTTTTCTAATAATTTTCAATAAAATATTGAAAATGCATGAAAAGAACATACATAAGAAACACCTCAGAGTGACATGAAAGAAAGCCTTATTTGTAACATTCAGGATTGGAATTTCTGCTCTAACTAAATCCCAAAATGCATGAGAAGGAACTCTTGGAAAACAGCACAATTGATAGACAGAGACATGAGATTTTTCATTCTTCCATTTGGAGCTCAGATCACTTCTATACCCTTTGCAAAAAATCTTGTATGGGTTTTTCCTAGCAGCTGCCATCTGTGTTTTGGATTTTATTAAGTGAATTTGTTTCCCTGAACAAAACAAAACATCATTCAGGCTACAAAAATAAGTAGACAGGTGCTCTTCATAAAAGATATTTTTTCCATTGTGTTCTATGCCACGATTTAGTCTAATTATCCCTATCATCTCACCCCTCATATGATGGTTTTTTTCCCCCCAGAGGAAAGAAATAACGACATTACTTTTTGGGAACAAAGAATTAACTTGGAAATCATGCAAAAAAGAAAAACTGTCCATTGATAGCTTTGCAGAAGTGCTTTGGCAACAAAATAATGGACATACAAGGGCATTTAAAATCTAGTAAATCTGGGGATAAAAAACTTAAATAATTTCCAGGTCCTGCGCCTGTCCTTGAGTTTCTTGGCCAGTTCACGTTAGCTTTTTATGACCAGTTGTGTAGAAGTCTGAATGCAAGATAAAAGCTCATTCAGTTGTGGGGAATACTGCTCTGTGTGGGGCTGTGGTAACAGTGCTGTACATTAGGAAATGAGAAACAAAAATTGTATTTCTATCTTCCATGAAAAGAGGGAGATTACTCTGTTGGAATATCATCACTTAGCTTTTGGTACTTCTTTTAATTTCCAGTTCTTTCCTCCCCACCCCAAGCCAAGACTACCATAATAATGCATTTAGCACTATCAGTGACTGTCCAGAAAGTGCAATTTTATTAAATATGTGCATTACCATGCATCCCCAAAGAAGACTTTACAGCCCATTACAGCCCACTCCCTTGAATGAAATTATGGGAACGCCACTGGGATGAATTGCTGTCAAGTGTTTCATTCAGATTTTAAAGAAAAGAGAAATGAAAGCTTGGGCCAGCTTCTTAGACATGTGATATCTTTCAGTTGCATTTAGGTAATGATAAGCTGATGTTTCAGGGTCTCCTGCTCCTCAAACACTAAATAAAATACAACACTTTCAATGTATGTTGCCATATGGTCACATTCTAAAAATCTGCATTCTATAAGGATTCAAGCTTAGGCTTACACTGGTTTTGTGACTATTAACAAAAGAAAGAAAATTCTGTCGATTAAATGTGTGCAAAATGTCAGAATTTAGAGGACTTAAACATTATTAGAATGAACCAGAATACATAAATGTGTAAATGTATTGCCTCTCTTCAAGTCCACTTGGACACTTTCATCACTAGTAATTAGAACCATCTCTCAACTCAATGCCTCAGTGGAATGGCTAAGAAATGAGAACAATGACATTTCTAACGGAGTATGGGGTGGTATTACGTGGCAAATGCTGAGAAAAAAAAAAAAAAAACAGGATTAAAAAGAGAACAATTGCAAAGGAAGTTCAATTCCCTTTTTAGTGAATTGAACAGCTTTGCCATCTATTTAGGTATACCAGTAAAGGAGGAAAGCGCTGCACACTTGTTCAGTGCCTTTCCATCAGTTGTGTTACAGGCATTTCATTTTATCCTTACATTGCTAATGCTTAATGGACTCGTTGAAATATTTACGTAATTATCAAGGCTGACTGCCTTCCAGATACTTCACAGAAGCTGTTATGCAGTAATATAATAATTACTTCAGTGATGTGAAAATGGGGATCATGTGGCGTGTCTGAAGTTCTTTAAATGGCATCTTTTTAAGAAAGTGGTAGCCAAATAGCTCCTTTTCCAAGTAATAGAGCAGTCTACCTCAAATGCACTTTTGTATTTATACATACCCTATCTTTGAAATGTTAGAGCATCAGACAAGTTGTGCACGTGAGAAACCTCTACCAGGTTCACAGCACTTCCATGTGTTCAAAACATAATTTTTCAGAGCTAGAATTGCATATCTTTGTGTGTTCAAAATGCATCTGCACTGCACTGCATTTGCAAACGTCAGTAAGCCTGGGGTTAAGGAACTGTGGAAATGTAGTTATTAAAACCTAAGTCTCACCATGGGTTTTTAAATCTTCAGTCTGTGCAAATACTCATAGGAATGAGTAAGTGTGTGGCAATTTTATCTCATTATTTCTAGAGAACCACAGAATCATAGAATATGCAGTTGAAAGGGACCCATAAGGATCATCAAGTCCAACCCTTAGCCCTGAACAGCACCATCCCCAAGAGTCATACCATGTGCCTGAGAGTATCATTCAAATAGTTCTTGAACTCTGAACACATCTTTGTGCTGTGACCATTTCCCTGGGGAGACTGTTCCAGTGCCCAACCACCCTCTGGGTGAAAACCTCCCCTGACACAACTTCAGGCCACTCCCTTGGATCCTGTCACTGGTCCCCACAGAGACCAGTGCCTGCCCCTCCTCTTCCTCCCACGAGGAAGTTGTAGACTGCAATGAGGTCTCCCCTCAGTCTCCTCTTCTCCAGGCTGAACAGACAAAGTGACACTCAGCCTTCCTTTGGACACTCTCTCAGAGCTTAACATCTTTCTTATCTTGTGGCACCCAAAACTGCACACAATACTCAAGATGAGGCCACACCAGTGCAGTGCAGAGCAGAGCAGGACAAACCCCTCCCTTGACTGGCTGGTGATGCTTTGCCTGATGCCTCCCAGGACAAAGTTGGCCCTTCTGGCTGCCAGAGCACTACTGCTGACTCAGATTCAGCTTGCTATCAGCCAAGACACCCAGGTGCCTTTCTGTGGCATCTCTTCTCTGTGGCATCTGAAGCCTTTCCAGTGTCTCATTCCCCAGTCTGTACGTACATCCGGTGTTGCCCAATCCCAGGTGCAGAATCCAGCACTTTCCCTTGTTGAACTTCAAATGGTTGGGGATTGTCTGTCCTCTGATTTGTTGAGGTCTCTGCACGACCTCCCAGCCTTCGAGGGAGTCAACAGCTTCTCCAAGTATTGTATATCTCTCATCTGCAAACTTGTTTAGTATGCCTCCCAGTCCTGCATCCAAGTCACTTATAAAGGTGTTGAAGAGCACAGGGCCTAACATGGATCCCTGTGGAACCCCACCAGTGACAGGTCACCAGCCTGATGTTATCCCATTCACTATTACCCGCGGTGCTCAACCTGTGAGCCAATGATGTGTTTATCCAGCTGTGTGCTGGGCATGTTGTCTCTCCTATGAGAGACAGGATCAAAAGCTTTACTGAACTCCAAAAAGATTACATCGACTGTGTTCCCTTGATCAACTAGTTTGGTTACCCTGTCATAAAAGGAAATCAGGTTTGGTAAGCAGGACTTTCCTCTCATGAAGCGGTACTGGTTATGACCAATTACTGTATTGTCTTTCAGGTGTTTTTCAATACCTACCAGAATAATCTTTTCCATAACTTTACCAGGCACTGGTCAGAGAGACTGACAGGCCTGTAGTTACTGGGGTCCTGCTTCTTGCCCTTCGTGAAAATTGAGACAGCGTTCCCCAGCTTCCAGTCAGCTGGGACATCTGGATTCCCAAGACTGCTCAAAAATCATTGAGAGTGATTTTGCGATGACATCAGCCAGCTCTTTGAGGATTCTGGAATGAATTCCATCAGGCCCCGTAGATTTGTAGAGATCCAGCTGGAGCAGCAGATTCTGCAAAATTTCAGGGTCAACTGGAAGCTGATCATTCTGTCAGTCATGGTCCTTCAGCCCAGGGCACTGAGGCCCCCTTGGTCCATCGTCTGTGTTGAAGACAGAGGTAAAGAAAGCATTAAACACTTCTGCCTTGTGTTCTCTCCCTGTTTGTGAGGTGACCATCCTCACCCTGTAACGGGCCAATGATACTTCTATACTGCCTATTGCCACTAGTGTATTTGAATAAACTCTTTTTATTGTCCCCCACATTTCTGGCCAGCTCCACTTCCAGTTGAGCTTTGGCCACTCAAATTTTCTCCCTACAGTGGCAAGCAGCATCTCTGAATTCTTCCCATGTCACTTGACCTTGCTTCCACTGGTCATACACCTTCCTTTTTTGCCTTATTGCCAAGAGAAGGTCCCTGTTCAGCCCAGACAGCCTTTTGACTCACCTGCTTGACTTCCAACATTTGGGAATTTCCTATTCCTGTGGAGGTGATGTTTGAGAAGTGGCCAGCACTGATGAACCCCAGCATCTGCAGAAACATTTTCCCAGGGGACCTTACATACTAATTCCTTGAGCAGCCTGAAGTCTGCTCTCCTCAAGTCCAGAGCAGGTTTTGCTGGCACTTTTCCTCCTCTCAGCAGAAATTTTAAACTCTATCACTTCTTGGTCACTGTGGGCAAGATGACACCAATCTCCACTTTGTTCACGAGGTCCACTCTGTTCGCAGACAGCAGAGCAAAGAGAGCATCTTTCTGAGTCCGCTCCCTTAGGACCTGTTCCATAAAGTTGTCATCCAGGATTTTTAAGGAGTCTTATGGACCAGACTGTATCAGCTGTTTGATGCTCCCAGTTAATTTCTGCTAAGTTGAAGTCCCCCATAAGGACAAAGGCAGTTGACCCAGAAGTTCCTCAAAGAATAATTTGTTGGCATCATCATCCTGGCTGGGAGGTCTATAGCAGACTCCCACATTACTTGTTTGCCCCTTGATTCTAACCCAAAGGCTCTCAGCTGTGCCATTGCCAGCTGTGAGTACAAAGGAGGTGATGTACATCAATTTCAAACATTACCACTTTTTTTTTTTTAACAAGGAAAACAAAATATTTTCACTGGCTTCGTTTATAGTGGGATTCTTTTGGCTGAAACTTTCAAATATTCATATGAAAGGAAAAGTCCCAAAAACAGGAAATGTCAGCCCATATGCACAGAGGTGTGTTAAGGTTATAAGGCAGTTTTATAATGTATTTGACAGTCTTCATAATTAATGGTGCTACTAGTCTCACATATAAAAAATACCACTGTGATGCACAGAGTTTTAGTACCACCTATTTGACATGATGGTGTAGTTGGTCAAGTCAGCTGTAGCTCATAAGGCATTCTTGCCACTATTTCCGAGTAAGTTCTTGAGCTGTGTGAAAGCCAGGGCACGTTGTGCCATGTCTAATTCCCTTAAGTTCAACAGGAGTGGTTCATGAATATCACTGTGGAAATGTGGCGCAGCTGAGAGCACAGTGCCTTGAACTCTCCCCACAAGCAGTCTGTAAGTAACTGAAAAATTCAGCAACCTGCTGTTATCATCTGTCACAGTTCAGTTCTCCTTCCTTTTCCTTTGTTCCTTAGTTGCAGCTGATAACATATCAAGATTTTTTTTTTTTCTTACAAAACACCGGGCTGGTTTTAGGCATTATAAATATGCTTATGGAAGTCTGGCATTTTTTCTGTAGGGTGAAAGTCGTTGTGGGTGTTGCAGTAATTTACATGAAAACATAGTTTTCTACAGTATTATAACCTGATGAATAGATTTATTTTTAACCTAATCGTGTAAAAATGTTGCAAATATTTTAATGATACAAGTGTTCTACAGTAAAACAGTTTTGTTGCTTCACTTGATAAGAAGGTTGTTCGGATTTTTTTTCTTTTACAGAAAGAATTTTTTGATTAATTCTTTCTCAAAACCACCTTAAATGTAGTGTTCAGAAGTGGTAAAGGGTGGAAAGCAATTCTTTTTTTTCCTTCTTTTTTGATTCTTATAATACTGCAGATTCATTCATATTGCACATTCTAACTATTGAAATGCAATAGTAAATTACAGGCAATGGCACATTTCACTGAACAAGTAGTCATAATCCAACAATATGTAACTTCTAAGAACTGGGTTTTTCTTCCTTGCAGTGCAAGCAATAGGAGTTTTAAAGCAACCTTCCAAAATACTAGCTGCCAATTTCTATTAGCCTCACACTAATGGGGATTTTCCCCTTTGTCAAGATTTGATTCACAGGAGGCTGTGTGGAGTTCCTTATGCTTGCATTGCAGCACTGATAATGGAAAGTTGCTATGTCAAGGTTAGAAGGAGAAGAGATGGGCAGCAAGGAGTGCAATGAATAGTGTGTGAGAAACTGCAAATCACCATTTTTGGTCTGTGTCCTATCTGTAAATATCTAGAAGTCCCTTTCATATCTGTTAGGCTGGTGAAGAAATGTGGTATTTTATAGATAATTCTGAATTCAGGACAGAAAAAAGTTGAGTGATAAGTCATTATTAAAAAAAACTTCTATAAACATGCAATAACACAATTTATTGAATCATGAATAGCAGTAATAGAATGCAGATCTCATATTTCATTTCTTTTCTTTTTTTTTTAATGCATAGGTTATGGTGGTCTTGAAGGAAGGATGAAGCTATAAGTTTCACCTTTATTCTGATCACTGACTACTGCCCAGGGGAAAAGACTCTTTCCATTTCAGAATGCAAAATTGTCTGAAGGATTATCTAACAGTTAGAAAACCAGTACTGCCAAATCAATTGGGTAAATGAATATTTATGAAAATGATGAGTAAGAATACATGTGAATGTTTGCATTGTCATGAATATGGCAAGCAGATTTTTTCAAAATAATGTAATGCATAAACCACAATTATCTCTGCTTTGTGGAAGCACAATATATGTGTACATGCTTAGATTGATAATTGTTAATAAGTTAAATGTAGGCAGGGAGGTTGGAACTAGATGATCCTCAAGGTTCCTTCCAACCCAAAACATTCTATGATTTTTGTAGTTCTTAGACATTACAATATCTGTTAAACTTTCAGTGTCTTGTAATTTGTTATGCGTGGTCATAAGACCTTAAACCCTCATGAAATTCACAGTGGCATGGGTGACATGTTCTTTTACAGGCTTACAATTCCATCCAGTACATCTGAAGATTAGTGTAAATGAACCTTAAGGAAGTTGGCAGTATAATTCACTTCATTCCATGGTCTGATTTCAGCAGCGGAGCTGCGTGGAAGTACTCGGTTATAAATGATAAAATTACACCTGAGAACACAATACCCAACATACCTAAAGCTGTTAGGAAAATATGTGTACAAAGTCAGAGTTTATAAAAGTGATTACTCAGTATCTACCAACAGCATCTTGCTACGACCTATTTAAGCATACCTATTTTTGTGCACCCAGTCTGGAGTGATCTTCATTCCAATATTTCCTTGTGCGAGCAGTGACTAAGTTTTGTGTGTAGGAACAAACAAGAGGGATGTGAAGGCTTGCCAGAACAGTTAGATTCCTATAATTAATATACTAAATAACAAATGTGTATTTTCTGATTTGTGAATATTAAAGAGAATGTTTCCAGATTATATTTTAAAGATATTTTACTTGGAATAATTTTTATGATATAAAATTACTAGTTGTTGTCAGCACCGAATGATAATTTTAGTGAAGATGTGATCAGTTTTGCAGAATGCTGTACATGTTTTTTTTTTCTGAAGAACAAGCCTACATAGTGATGTGTAGTTTCTTTTTCAGCTCTGGCCCGAAAATTTATAAGGGAGTTGAGATAATTAGAAGTACTCTTTTACTGAAATTTTACGTAGGAAATTGTTATTTTCAGTTTTAGAATAACACCCAAGACATTCAAGAAAACAATACATTGACATGAAGTTTAACTAGCTTTAAAAAGACATTTCCCTGTATTACTTGAAAAGACATCAAATTACAGTATGTTAAGTAATAATGGTTTTGGCCTGTAAGAGAGACCTCAATAATAGTATGTCAGAAATAAACATTACATGTATTTGCATTTACATTACAACTAGCAGATTCCTTCCTTTGAGGCTGCTCTGGCTCATTGCTACTATTTAAAGAGTTCTTGATCAAATCATTCCTGTATGCTGCCAGTAAGAAAGAAAATGCAATTGGTATGCCAAAAAGTGGAAGGAAAACACTAAAAGAATTTCTTAAGCACTGTATTCAACTGTGTGTTTGCCACGAACATTTTGTCCTCTATTTCACAAATATTTAATTTATGAATTTTTTATTTCCAAATGGATTAATTTGTATAGGATTATTCAAGTTAGTATAATTAATCACATGTGGTTACAGAATGAAAAATTTGTATGTTAATCAGTATTTAACTTGCTATTTAACCGTTGTCCAATTTTATATTTTGCTTCTTGTCTGAAATTAGACAAATGTACAGGTATATTGTGTTGTCTCTGCAGCATATTAGTTGGAAACCTTCTTAGATCTCAGAGTTGTAATATGAGTTATGTACAGCAATATAAATAACCAGGTCAGCTTCAAAAGGAAGAACATTTTTTTATAACCATATTTTTATCTCATTCAAGGCTGACGAAAGCTACTTAGTCAACTGCAATATGGGGTAATATATTCTGGTTTTCTTTGTTTAGTCAATATACTGCAAAGGTGAGCACTACATTTCTGATGAAATAATTTCCCATAAGAAAAATACATGAAAATGTACTAAATGACTTGTTCATTTTGCGACACAGATGACAGCACTGCCAACTGTACCAGAGTCTTTTCTAAAGAGAGTAGAGTTAGGCTATC
Organism: Oxyruncus cristatus; assembly: GCA_013399855.1. Taxonomy (NCBI): domain Eukaryota; kingdom Metazoa; phylum Chordata; class Aves; order Passeriformes; family Cotingidae; genus Oxyruncus; species Oxyruncus cristatus. The sequence goes on along the minus strand of VXAY01003855.1, from coordinate 947,667 downwards.
CGCTATTCTATTCACACAGTGGGTTTTTTCTGGCTTGGGCTTAATGCTTTTCTAAAGAAAATGAAACTTGAAATACACAATTTCACCAGACTTGAAGTTTTCTCTTCCAAATGATACAGAGCATTTTTTCATTAAAGGTTCTGGGCGTATCTTTCACTGGGTATATCTTTCACTAAAGCCCTCTTGCCTAGAGAGACTGTGGAGAGTAGGCTTTGAACAAATTGCTGCTATACAACCTGCGTGAGTTGTAACAGAATGAAAATCCTCAGTAGTGTCATCTGTTGGAGGAATTTTGCAGAACTGTCAGTCTTGTTTGCTTGACAGAAAGGAAGGGTATTCTGTTTCACACCTCGGTTCATGGTCTCAGAGGTGTAATCGCAGATCACATGAAAAGTTTCTCCGGGGAGGAACCACAGAACCTGACAAGTGCAGCAGTCTTTTTCTGTGGAAGTTGTCCAAGAACTAGCCCTTCTTCCTTAGGTCTGGGAGGCTATGTGTAGTGGAAATATTTTCTCCACTGACACAAAGCTAGACTAGATGTGCATGAACCACGTGTTTCCCTAATCTAGTCTAATGGCAGAAAGCCTAAACTATCCATATGCTCCCTGTGGTCTGGCATTGCAGAGGCATGCTGAGAATTTGGCGATGGTGATTGTTCCTGTGGGCGTCACTGAGACATTCCTGTTTCACTTCATCTCTTCAGTATCATATGATGTTCTGGAAAGCTGTGTACATTCTGTTTCTTCAGGCTTCACAGAGAATGGCACTGCATACCCTGAAGTCCAAGAAGTTAAGAAATACATACCACAAGCTGTAACAGACCAGGAGGTGAAACAGAAGAGGTTTTCTTTGGCCAGTAGTTTGCTTATTATTGTCTTTGTTTCTAAGACAGACAAGCTCTGTTAGCCATGGAGCATTTCATACTCCTCTCACTCCTCTTCATGTTTTTCATCGTACTTCGTTACATCTTCTCTTTCAACCAGAACATTACTCTAGAATCATGGTGCTGCTCATGTGTCCCTGAGAGTACACTTCTGAGGGCAAATCACCTCAAAGCCAGGGAAAGTTATCTGTGTGCTGAAGTTATCCTTGGCAGCAAAGGGAAAATAATATCCCTTGTGTCAAAAAAGAAAAACTACTGCCCATGGTGTTCATTTAGGGCTGCAACTAGCCTGAAAAGGAGCCTTATCATTAAGTGTTCAACAAAAAATATCCACTTGCTGACAATTAGAAAAAACCATTTGCCAGTTATTCTAGCTTCACAAAGAGGGCATCTAGTGGGTCATTAGAAGAGATTTGAAGCAGGAGCCTTAGGTTAAGTTAATTACTGAATGTTTCTGCAGGGTTGTTGCATTCCAGGTAAATTTCATCCATGACATCTTCGTTTTAGCCATACTATTGATAACCAGTGTCATGAAAATTACCAGTTTAGGAAAATAAATGTGACTTTGTTATTCGGTGCATCTTAACAAAACTGTTTTCTTTGCATTCTTGCCCTTAACCCATTTTCTAATCACAACTAGTGCTGAGGAAAAACAACATGAACAATTGCTGAGGACTTCAGGCCATGGGAGAATGGCAACTGCAAAGTCTGGTCACGACAGTTTTATCTGCCATGTTAGGAGTATGCAGAAGCCTATGATTACCTAGTCTATCTTGCCTATTAAGAGTGAGTGCAACCCCACAAAACTAACCAGAGCAGGTTGCTGCAGTGAACATGTCCCTCTGATAAAGGGGTGGCACATCCTCCAGGAGGAGGTCCAGGATTCTGCTGAGAAACACAGACCCAGAACAGAATCACTCTAGTCTGAGCCCAGCAAGACAATATTGCAACCTTCAGAACTTCTCCCTTTGGACAAGGTTTAGAATGTGTGAAACAAAGACTGATAAATTTGATAAAGTTTGCCCTTACAAATGTCAGGGATTTGAAAGCATAAAAGTCTTCATGACTGTGGGACAACTGGACTTGTTATAATAATTAAGCTTTTTTAATAAAAGATTAATAGAAGTGTTAAAATAAGTGTTTGTTTTAGTTACATTTTGGATTTAGAACATCCATTTAAAACTTTACTGTAGAATTTTAATCTAAAAAAACTTCTACTACAACACGTTCTAGTTTCTTAAGCTGTCTATGAAAAAAATAACATTCATGAAAAGGAGATATTCTTTTTACGATTGTCATAATTCATAGAGTCATGAAATGGTTGGGTTGAGAGGGACCTTAAAAATCATTTAGTTCCAGCCCCCTGCTATGGACAGGGACACATGCCACCAGACAAGGTTGCTCAAAGCTCCATACAACCTGGCCTTGAACACTTCCAAGAATGGGACATCCACAGCTTCTTTGAGCAACCTATTCCAGTGCCTCACCACCTTCACAGTAATGAATTTCTTCCTAATATATGATCTGAACCTCCCCTCAATCAATTCTCTACCCAGCTTGCACTTGTGCTTGGAACTGCCTGACACATGCAGGAACTTGGACTTGGAGTTGTTGAACTTCATGAGGTTCACATGGGCCCACACCTCAAGCCTGTCAAGGTCCCTTTGGATGCCTTGACTGGGAAATGTGACTTTCTATAGCTTTGTGCATGTCAACTGTTTGAATCATGGTGGCGTTTTTGTTACTCCATATGTATCTTTAGTCTTTTCCCATATCCTTTTTTTAGCAACTGCAGACTGGCTGTTTTCTTCAACTGGAGTCATCAGACACAGGAATAAAAAGTTATGAGAACGGAACTTCTAACTGTTCAGCCCTGGTGTGAGTTCCTATGTTTTGATGAGACTTTTAAGAATGTAATCATCTTTACAGGTACTACGGTTGCCTCAATCAGATTTGAGTTCAAAATTTTACAAGAAAATGGCAGATAATCCACCTGCATACTCAGCCAAAACAATCACACAGTCTTCAAAACTAAAGGGGAAAATATTCTTTTGCACAGTTCCCAGTAGTGTGAGAATTAACAGAGGTCAAATCAACCTGAGCACATGGAGGAAGTTTCCTAGGTCTGCTATGAGAGTAGTACAATAGCAGGTGCTCAGCCAGCTCAGAGAATTCAAACTGCAGGACCAAAGAAAACAAATTAAGTGGCCACATCTGAGCCTAACAACCGTTCCTGCATCAGGCAAACCTTGAGGGCTGATTGCAAGAAACCTGAGAGGGGATCAATCTGTTGGCTTTCCCAGGTTCCCAAGCAGCGCACTTGGAAGGACAACGCGTACTGAAGGAAGAGCTTGGAGCATGCATGATGCCCTTTCTTTCTTTTGCTCTTATTTTTACCTTCAGCTGCCACCACTTCCAACACACTGCATCTTGAAAAAGTCCTGTCTCTCAATGATGTCCTGGTGCCTCGTGCCGCTGGAGCCAGAAAAGATTCAAAAATAAGATTCTTTCATCTCTAAGAAGATTCAGTCTTCTTTTATGGTTCTTCCCACTGTCAGGAAATAGGTGGGATTTGCCTCTCTTTGCCAAAACTTGGGGTTGTATAAATCTTGTATTTCAACCCCTGACAGTTTAAATTTGAAGTAGGGAGGCAGGGCAGGAGGTAGGGTGCTGGGTGGAAGAATGGGCATGAGTGCACAGATAGGGGGATTGTATAAACCTTTTTACCAAGGAAACCTGGCAAAAAATGCTCAACAGGTCATTTTTATTGCTGTCCACCAACTCTCTTGTAGACTTCAAAGATGCACTGTAATTGTCTGAGATCATACTCTTAAAAGCTATATGAAGATCATAAAACCTTCCTTTTAAATTGCTGTCTTACGGAACTAGGCCAATGTTAACAGACTTTGCAGGCTTGGCAGGTTTTTTCCTAATCACTTAGGGTAGAAGACATCACAGACCTCTTCATGCTGTTTTCAGAGTTTTATTCTGAACTTTCTCTGTCTACACTTGACCTGCAGGTCTCTTTTCATTTAGGAAAAGAGAAGAATGCCTTTTAATTAAGAGTATGCAAGACTCTTCTAAACACAGCTTTATCATGAGTCAATAAAGTACTTATCCTAATAATAAAAAAAAGAAAAAGAGTAGGATCATCACTTTTTAACATTCACATATTCACTCATGTAACTATTAACTGTGTTTAATGGATCTGCTTGCATGCCCTTCTTTGGTGCATTTTCAGCGAGTTTGTGGAATATATGTGTTTTGTTTTGTCTTCTGTTTCACACTGTTCTACAAAAACCTGTTACGGAAGATGATGAAAAAAAATCGTGGGCCTTCCTCTCATCTCACCTTAACCATATTTCTTCTTAAACCTTAAATAAAATGGAAGGAAGAGACAGAATAAAAGAAATATATATCCTGATACCGCTGAAGCACACCTTATTGCATTCAGGCAAGGATAGAAAAAAAGGAATTCAAAGTGCAAATGGCCAAACTCTCTGTGACTGTACAGTTTGAAGATCCCTGGTCTCTGCCCATGGCAACACAACATTCAACCCATGTCACCATTCACTTGTGTTTTGCTCCTTTTTTTACCTTCACTAATTCAGATAATAATGAAGGAGTTTATAACCTCTAGAAGAACTAATCTATACTCTAAATACTAGTGGCTACTAGTCCTTTAAATAGTTTCAGCTATCAATGCATATTATCATTGGAATAAAGATAATACAATTAGTTTGCTAATAACCTTTAAGCAGCTGTCATCCTTTAAGCTAAAAGAAGTAATTTATTTAGCTTTTTTAATTTTTTTTTTTTATTTTTAAATAAGATTCATTCTCAAGTAGTTTCAAATGGATATTTACTGAAACCAGTGTTCTTCATTTATCTGCTGGAAATAGTACTACAGAAATCGTACATTTCTGAAAGCAGCCATCCATGTTACCTTATAAAATTCCTTCCTTGGATCTTCTTTTCAGTGCTTAAAATGTACAGTCTGAAAGTACACTGAATATTGTAGTAGTGTAGTTTTTCTCAGTGCTGTGTCCTGGTTCTTTGCTAGTGCTCAAATGCATTGATGTTCCGGCAGGGGTCAGCCTGACTGTCAGAGTAGATAACAATCACCAGGTCTGGCTTTACTGTGAGCTTCCCAAGAGAGGGTAAACATGAAATTTTAGATCAGGTACTGTTTTATGGGGCTAGCGATATTTTGTTTCTGCACTACATATAACATTGGTAAACAGTAGTGGCTGAAAATAAGAAAGAAAAAATTAATTTACTTGAACATTGCATATGATTCTGAAGTACATTTGTGGAAATGCAGGTTAATGTGACTGGTCTCAAGAGAAATGCTTTTAATTTATCTAATTATTGCTAAATTGTGAATCTGTCTTTCTGTGTGGGCATGATTTCAAGAATATGAAAATGGTTGTTTTAAATTAACACTCCAAATCTAAACAAACAAACAAAAAAAATCTCTCATATGAACTAAAAATAGCTGTCCATAAGTATCTTGTATGATATGTTGTACTGCGTTTGCAGTAGGTTCTTCATGGGGAAAAGCAAGGAAAAACTCAAGCCCTGCTATGAGAAGTTTACTGGACATTTTTGGTTAAATTATTTCTAGACTGAGGAATTCACAAGAACAAATCTGTAGCCATTGATACAGTATAACAACATTATTGCATATCTGATAAGAACTGTATTTTATAAAGTAGTCAAAGGCTGGATGGTAGGAAGCTTCTGGAGTGATGAAAGGCCTGGAAATCTACCTTCATATGTGATTGAGAAACCCAATCATTTTAGTTTGTGACAGAGAAGAGCATGAAATTATTCTGTCTTATAGCAGCAGAAGGAAACATGGCTCATAGTAAGGGCTTCTGAAAAGGTCTGTTCAAAAAACTCCAGAGCCATTAGCTGGGATTGGATACCGGACACATTTAGATACAGCTATGTATCAGTGGCTCATTACCAGAACAATTTTCTTGGAAATGTGGCAGATTCTGTTAGCTTTAAAATCAGAAATGCTATCTTTCTACAAGGTTTACTCTATGTCAACAAAAAATTGTAACTCCAGAGTAGCAGTTATGGATGGTTTTTATAACCCTCATCATATGTATGAGGACAAACAGCGAAGCCCACTGTGGCTCCTCCTGAACTTACACGATAATGGTGACATTTAACATATGATGAACCTCATGTTTTGAAAGGAAAGATGAAATTTCAGTTGAGTAGCTAAGATGTAATAAAGGGAAAAGGCTGTGTGCTTTTTATTTGCATTTAAGGGAGCATGGCTTTTTTGTGCACATATTAAAGAAGATTGTATGAATACATTTACCATTCACCTTGAAATTAAATTAAATTAGGAGGAGTAAGTGGCAAGGAGTTATGAATATGTTCTGCATATATCACCAGTTTGATATATATAGTAGTCTGTTTGTCTTTTAAAGAATAATTTTTCTGAAGTATTTTCAATGCTATGGAAATATTTAATGTACACTTACATATTATTCTGCAAGAAGTTTTTACAGAATATTAGAACTTAATTTAACTAAAACTAACTTAGAATGCATTACTTAAGTGATTTTTTTAAATATTCATGACATGATGCTTTGCAGTAGAACCTAGAAATAAAGCTTTTCACTTTAAAGTGTGCATTATTCCAGTAGATGTACACTCTATTATTCGCAATTACATGTAAAATAAATTTCAGGAGCTCCTTGAAGTGTATTTCATTTATGGTAGTTCTATGTGATGCAGCAATGGGTTACTAATACCATTCTCTTTTAAAGTGCATTTTTAATAGTTTTAAAACAGTACCTACTTAATAGTTTGGAGAACACTTATTTTCTGTTACTACTTTAAACCAGTAAATACTAAAAGCTGAGATTAAGTCCATTCTGTTCACTTACATGATATTCCTGTTGGTCTCACTCAGGAGCAATTCCACTGAGATCTGCAAAGTTATATCAATTGGGGCATTGCTGGAAATAGTAACATGCTAAAAAAGAGAATTAAGCTCATACCTCCTTTTCCTCCTCTTCATTTAGTGCTTTCTTTTCCACTCCCTCCCTCACTTAGATTTTTCTGTATCAATGAATGCTCCTTAATACAGTTCAAGTGAAAAGGAAAATTTTCTTAACTATATTTTCCTTGATTTTGACTTCTTGACTCTCTCTATATAAAGACATTCTTTATAATAGATAGTTTTTTTAGTCCAATTCTTTATTTTATGTTCTGCTATATCAAGAAGTTATAATAGATAATAATAATAAATATATTCTGTATTGTTGTGTTTAATATCAACAATGTGTGAAGTTCTGTCAATGATAGTATTAAATAACAGAGCCTGGTGCTTTGGTATTCCCTCCAAGCTCCCAAGAGTGAAACACACAGTGTATAAATGCCTGATGTGCTGATGAAGTAAGACATCCTTTAGAAGTAAGATATTCATTTACTGTTTTGTGTACGTCAGCACAATGATTTTTGGTAAACTTCTGTACAGAATGCATACGGTGAGAAGAAATGATCTTCAGATCTGAGTTTCTTACAAACATATACATGAAATACATGCAGAAGCATTTTAGGTGGCATCTAATGTAACGGTACCATCACCAGTATGCTCATGGTGTCGAAACCTTGCAGTAAATCCTCTGTGACCTCATCAACTTGATAAAAGATCAGTGACAAACTGTGGAAATAAGCAAATCACAGTGAAATCCTGTGACATTAAAAAGCTGAGCTATGCAATTCAGGATATAAGAGTGTTTAATCATTTTTCCTTTTTGGCCATCCAGCATCAGACAGAATATTATTTATAATAAGTAGTTTCATCAAATAATTTTTTTCAATTATTTTTACCTCTTTCTGATGTAAAAGATGTTCTGGAAGCCTTTTCTGAAATGTTTAAGCCACATTCACTGCTCTGAAAATTTTATTTCTATGAATAGTTTTTAGCATGCTTGCAGGGTTTCATAGAATCATAGAATCATAGAATCAGACGGGTTGGAAAGGACCTCTGAGATCATCAAGTCCAACCCTTGATCCAACACCACCGCAGTAACTAGACTATGGAACTGAGTGCCACATCCAGCCTCATCTTGAAAACCTCCAGGGATGGAGAATCCACCACTTCCCTGGGCAGCCCATTCCAATGGCTGATTACTCTCTCTGTAAAGAATTTCTTTCTGATATCTAACCTAAACCTCCCCTGGCACAGCTTAAGGCCATGCCCTCTTGTCTTCCTGCTGGTTGCCTGGGAGAAGAGACCAACCCCCACCTGACTACAACCTCCTTTCAGATAGTTGTAGAGAGCGATGAGGTCTCTCCTGAGCCTCCTCT